>KZ506469.1:165705-204142 GCA_002844005.1 Limosa lapponica baueri
CAGAAGAAAGATCTAATTATTGGGATGCTGATCCAGATCAGATGTGAATCGCAAACTACAAATCGTAACCTGGTGAAAATTTTCCTATTTCATGTATTATGTGAATGGAAAATGACAGCGGTCTTTCAACATCTTATTTTTTTATACTCTTCCACGAGCCCTATGATTGGCTATATTGTGTGTGCCCATACATGTTTTTATATATGTATATGTGAAACAGCACTTTTAAACAAAATTATTCTTTTTCTTTTTAGTCTGGACCCATGCAGACTGGCTAAGCTGTTAATGAGCAGCTCTTCATACAGCAAGTAGAGACTTCTGATGGCCTCCCAGGCAGCTGGGAGATAATTGACGTTAGAAGGAAAGGCTCAGAGTCTTGTGGACGGGATCCAGAGTCCAGGGGCTTATTTTGCCTCCCACCTCTCGCAAGCTGAGCCCCTGGCCCACCCCGCACATGGACTTCACTTGGTTTGGCAGGGCCAGGAAGAGGGTGCTCAGCATCTTGCGGGACGGAGCCCTCTCTGCTTCAGTGTCTTCTGCATAAACCCCAGATGAAGCTACTTCTTCTGTTCTCCTGCTCCCCAGCAGGGATTTTCCCCGTGAACTTGACACACACCCAAAAAAACGCTCAATAACTATTAACCCTAATTAATCCTCTGCCTTAATTTCTGCACCATTGTTACTCTGGAGGTATAACGTTTTGTTGCATAGAAAAATTATGTACACTGAAAAAGCACCCAATATTGACATTGCCAGGTGAGTCTGCCACCTGTGTGTATGTCAGGGATCGCGTGGGGACCGTGTACCTGGAGGATGCCACGTGCAGGAAAGCAGCCAGTGATATGAAACTGGGGAAAAAACCCCCATGCTTTGCTAATTTACAACTAATAATTAAAAGGGCCTGTCAAGGAGCCAAGCTTCCTCAGCATGTGTTTAACATTACTTCTGAGAAGGTCATTGCTGGCTTCTCCGGGAAGGGAGTTCCGGAGAGGGTACAGTAAGTGCAGGGAGTTTAAATGAGCAGCCCCGGCGCAGACATTTCGCAGTCTTCGGGGATGCACAAACAATTCTGCCTCGGCGGCGCAGAAACAATGCCCCGTATTCACAAAGACTACAGGAACTTCAATATTGTGTGGAGGGGACGGGGGACGGGGGACGGGGGGGGTGAGGGAAGTCCTGAAATGCGGATAAATTGGTATTCACCAAGTGCCATTCCGTAATTTACAACAGTCTTTAACTTCGGAGGCAATTGCCAAGGTGCTCATAAAAAGAGAAATGATGAATATTCAGGATGTCTTCTGAATCCATTAGGCAACTGAGGATGAGGTCTCCATATGTATAACTTCTGCTGTTTTCTCATGCTGGTAGGGAGAGTGCCAAGATGGCGTCAGGAAGAAAAATGGCTCCTTAAGTTGGCAATGGGGAGAGAGGAAAGGCGGGGGAAAAAAGTGTATATCAAGTGCATGGAAATGAAAATTTGTTTAAGTAGAGTAATTCAACCTAAATGTGCGCTGCGTGGCACGGTGTGAGCCTGGCTCTCGGAGCGATCTGGCACAGCCGGCTCCGTGGACAGGTGTGTGTAGGATCACTCTCAAGTTAAAAGCAGTCACCAAATGGGTTTCTTTTTCCACACCGTACCTTCCAAGGGCCTAAGGGAGCCTGAGTGAATTCAGCCTCAGGACAAGGCTAAACCAAGAAGAGGAAAAGCTCAACCTAGAGTGGCTGAGAGAAGTTCTAAGTGTCTGCCCTGGGTGAGGAGCAAGTCAGTGATAGAACAGGCTTTCTCCTTCATCCTCTCCCTCAACTCCCCATTTCCCTCCTTGACAACCTTTACCAACATCCTAGATAAGGTAGACGAGGTGCTTACAATCACAGTCAGTAACTGATGAGGAAAACATGCTGTCCAGCTCTTACATCCCAGAAAATAATGTCTCCTGGATGCCATGAATCACGGAGGATCACAGGCCATTAATCACCAGAGGGTGGAAGGGACGAGTTTAAAGTCATGTGTACCAAACACAGCCATTTCTCTGGGGAATCTCAGACCTGGCATGATTCATTTTGCTTTCTCAGGGAGGAATTGCAAGGGTTAGAGGAATAAATAACACCACAGCCTCCTGAGGCCAAGCCTCCCGTTAAGGAGAGGAGGCTTTGGTCACAGATGAGTACTGCCACAGCGGGCACGGAGGTGCGTAACCGTGACATTCCTCTGGTCCCAGGGCTGGTGTAAGGGTACTATTAGATCCACTGGGTTTTTCCCAAAAGACTGTAGAGAGTCACTGGGCTTCGCAGGGAAAGCAGAAGGGTGACAGCCTTCATAGTCCCTGCTTCCTGAGGCTATCAGTATCCCTATTCGGTAACAACTTGAGTTCACAGCCTGTCTCCTGAATCACTCTGGGTTCTTGTGTGATGAGGCATCCCAAAGGCAGCTTTCTAGCAGGAAGGGGCTGTCCCCTGAGAGCAATGGGGATGTTAGTTACCAGGAGCAAGGGGCAGATGTTAGTTACCTGCCTTTCCAGCCGCGACCGTGAAATGTGGTGGGCACAGCAGGGACACACAGAGCGGTCTCAGTGGGGAAGTACTTTAGTAATCTTTGTTGCTGCCCTTTAGGCAATTTAAGAGCCAGCAGCTGATGGCCAGATTGTGCATGAGGGTCTACCACAGACACCAGGTCATCGCAGATCCATGTAACCAGTTCAGGGACCTTCAAGAATGTGATTTACCCCTCTCCTTCACCTTAGCACAGACGTGGGGAGGAGGACGTACCTCATACCTGAAAGATGTACTACCTGTCTATCAAGAATGATTAGATTATAGTGATGTCTAGTTTAGGTGCTTAGGTAGCTGTTGGTATTGTTTCTTGGTTTTTCCACATCAGTCTCCCACCTCTTTAAATAAAAAATGCCAGCACACCTGGAGCAGAACAAGAGGTTGACTTAGTAAAGACAAATACAATTCCTCAGACTCACAGATTGTCTAGTCACAGCGTTTGAGTTCAGTTCAGTTCAGAGTTGAGTTTTCCACTCTTTGCAATTATTTACAGAACACACAGTGTTCACACAGCTCAGCTTTCTAGGGTGCTTTTTTCTTTTTAGAACTGTTTTTTCCGACCAGTCACTCATTTTTTCCCATGTGGGACTGGTCACCACTGCTGCTGGTGGGGCTGTTCCTAATCTGTGATGCAATGGGTGAAACAGGATCCATGAAAGAGGGCACTTCCATCGTTAATCCCCAGCATTTACATTCACACACGAGTACCTTGCCCACATGCAAGCACGGGCATTTGCAAGAAGAACAATGAGGACTTGGCAATAGGCTGAGCATCCCCCCATTTGAGTGTTCACAGGAATCTGTCAAAAAGGAGAGTGGTAGGAACACGCTGAGCCCAGAGAGTCTCATAGAATTGTTCCATGGACATGTTCCACAATTGTCTGTCCTCCCCGTGGAGCTGCAATCACCAGGAGCGCACAGGGGCATGGGCAACACAAGCGCGTGCTTTTCCCACTGCTTCTAAGGTTAATGTGAATAATATTCTGCAGTCTGTTATTGTGGAAATACCGGCGATCGTCCTGCAAAAGCAAGCCAAAGAATTATAGCTAGAGGTTAGTAAGAAGGGACCAAACAAAGCATCTCAAAGATGGCAGAATAACACCGCTGGGGTGACTAGTGGGATGAAATAGCTCCAAATTACTTTCTCCCCCATCTGCTGTCCTCTATCAGCCCTCATGCAGCACTCTGAGGGGTTCAGTGTGTTCTGGGCTCGCAGCAGAGGGGCTGCGCTGAGGCGCACGGTCCGGCCGGTGAGCTCCAGTCTGTCAGTGCTGTGATTAGCCATGGTCTGAGAAGGTAGCCAGCAGCGTCTGCATTCCAGACCACAACTAAGAGTCGCTTTCACAGTTCATTGCATTGCAATGAAAATTAATTTTCCTTCATCGTTTTATTCTTGTGAAGAAATAAAGAAAGAAAGGAAAAAAAAAAAAAGGAGAGACCTAATAGGAGGGAAAACCCACAGGGCACTTAGTTGAAGGAGCTCTCTGAAAGAGACTCTAAAGATGGAAGTCTTGTCTGTCATCTCAGCTGCTAAGTAATCCTAGTGGTGGGACTCTTGGAAAAATTAGTACAAATTGCGTTGCAGAAAGGACTGCTGCAGGGATGTTTCTGTGTAGTTTTATGGTTGCGGTGAAGACTAGTGGGCGTTAAACTTGTCTTCAGGGGTATAATTTGGGTCAATCTCAACTTTCAAGTCTTCAGTCCCTGAACTTAAAAGGCAGATTCCCCACTAACCACTGCCCAGCTTCCAGACCTTGCACTTACAACACTGTGTGCAGGTATTTGTGCCACCAAAAATCATGGCAGCTTTTCCAGAAGTGTCTGGATCCAGAATGGTTGGATACATACTTTGGAAGCTCTGATGACTTTCCCAGGCCTTTCTTCCCAAGGCAAAATGAAAAGTGCCGGTCGGAAACAGAACCTCTCTATACTTTTCCCTTGTTGTGAATATGAGGTTCATCTATTTTTCTCCTTTTTTTCCATCAAGAAACGTAGCATTTCATATGAGTTATTGCACAGGTTGGAAGTTGCCAGTTAGGACCAGACTATTATCCTATTGCCTGTGTGTTCTTTAGTGTCTGTTGTCATAGTTCAGGACATCTCCAGCTCCAGTTCTACCAAGTCATTTTCCAGGCTACCTATGATCAAATGCAATAAAAAGGTTCAGACCACTTACAGATTATCAATGCTGGTGCTGGTATCCATCATTTTTATTCCTCTGGCATGGGAGATTCAAGTCGGGATATTTGTAGGAAGGTCAGTGCAGGGCTCCAAGACAAGCAGAATGAGAGGACCAAAGTTCTCTGCAGTTCTACTCAACACCAACCCCAGCAGTGGAGACTTTCCAGAGTCTTGTGTCAAAGAGCTTCAGCACCGACCACCTCTCGGGAAGACTTAGTGGTTTATGCCTCACGATCCTCCATGTCCGTTCTCTTTTCCATGCCTCGGGTTTTTTTCCTCTTAAATAGAGAAACATTATAGAGTCAGCTGAAGAGAACCATCTGAGCTGCTTTGCACAGGTGAAGGGCTGACTGTGACACTGCTGGGACTTGAATCTCTGGATTTAGGGAGTTCTGTTTAGAACAAGCATGGCCTATTAAATGACAAAGTCATCTATTCAAATGCAACGGACTTAAGCTTTTTCTTTCTTCTAATAGCATAACTTCATTCACTTCAATGGAATTGCATTTGGTTTACACAGGTGTGAGAGGGAAATCAAGTAGCATATAGAAATGTTTTCTTTTGAAATATTTTTGGAGAAGAGGGGTAAAAAACCTGCTTTTAAACCAATGCAAACATTTTCATGGAAATTTTCATTAGGGTTAAAATTTTCTGGACAAAAACTGGAAATGATTTTTTTTCCCTGTAAAATAGTTTGATTTTCAAAATCCCACAAACATTTAAATGGAAATCTAAATATTTTCACAAAAACTTTAATTGTATTTTAAAGCTTTGAGTTTCCATCTTTTTATCAAAAACTGAAGCCTTTTGTCAAAAATACTTAGAAAAACTAACTTTTTTTTCTCCAAAATTTCCCATAACAGCTTTTTTTAAGCAACTTTAATAGAAAGATTAAAAGGAGTACGAATATGACAGCAATGAAAAACTGTCACAACTGAGCCTGAAAAACTAACTGTGGATGTTAACATATATGAAACCTGGGACGAACATGAGTTGTTTAATCTATAGGTTTAAGATGTTTCTGCTGACATACTTCTCAGAGAGGCAAGTGAAGGGCAAAGGGAAGTTTTTTCCTGAATTTAGATTTTATACAACTCACACAAAAAATAAAAGAAGTAAGTTAAAGGAGAATGGAGAGAGATGGAGTAAAATCAAAAAGGGAACACAAGCAATGCCCATCTCTGTACATTTTGAGCCCCCTCAAGAGGTTGATGTCCCTGGCATGACATACCCAAGAACCATCTAGCCCATGGGCTCCAAAAGTGGAACACATACCCTGATGTTGGATAAGATCATGGCAAGTGAGCCACAGCCTGGCCATGGCCATGGCCACATGTGCAATTGTAAAATTCTGCATTCTGCAGCTGAAGTTTCAATATTTGGGTACACAGCTGCCCATGAGAAATTCCCAGAAGTCCAGTGCTCACTTTGTCCAAAACAACTGGAAACCTCTGCTCTATCTACTGTGTGTATTTAAGCACTGTAACAGACATACATTGGAACTGAGTGAACAGGGTAGTAGTTAAGGCTGTGTGTCTTTCTCATTTTTCACAGCAACAAACGATCTGAATAGATGACTTCATTTAAACAGTGATTCAACACAGCAAAGTGCTTGAGGTTTCATTCACCTAATGGTAACGCCACTGCCTTATAACACAGAAGAATAAAGAGTGAAACTTAGAAAATGAATAAACCCCTGAACAGAGGCCTGAAGACGTGGTTTTCAAAACCAACTCTTCCAAATGTGAGAAGTTGTGACCTTTTTGTTCATGAACCATTTCTCCAGCAACGCCGTAAGAATTAATTATCCTAAAACAAGAAAACACGGTTGCACAAGGACAACAGAGATTCCAGTCTGAAAAGGGATCAACCCTACAGAGCTTTAGGAATTTGGTTCCTGAAAAAAGAAAAGAAGAGGAGGAGGACATCTGCACAATCTCAGCCTGAGACTGAATGGCTCCATCACAATCCTGCTTGCCCTTGGCATTGCCACCCAGCCTTGGCCAGGACATGCGGGCACACTGCCCACTACCACCAAGTGACACTGGCTGACCGTGGTGGGGACAAAAGACACCCCAAACTTTCTGGACACACCTGGCAGGAACACGAGGTGACTAAATTGGGAGTTGGACTAGATGATCTCTAGAGGTCCCTTCCAACTCTGACAATTCCATGATTCCGTGAAATTTGTTACACACCCTCTTCCCCTGGTCAGACCAGGTTGGGGGTAACTAGAATTTAAGTGATCTCACAAGCTACAGCTGAGCGAATGTGAGAGAAACAAGAGCAGGTAGAAACCATTTGGACAAGAGTTAAAAATAAACAAGAGAGTGTGCTTTTGTTGTGTTGTATACCCAACAAAAATGATTTTTAATAATATAAGATTTATAACACACTGTAATAGTCTGAAAATTTTGTAACATCATCCCAAGAGGCAGACTGTGAGTGCTTCGCTTGCATTAGATGGACCATAGCAAAAAGCACTGAAATCATCATTTATGTTTAAAAAAAGAAAATAAAAGAAAAGAAGGTATGGGGAAGAAACTGAAAAGGGAAGAGAGGAAATGAGAGTCATCACACCGTATCTGTCCCAGAAGAACGAAAATCCAGAAGCTGCTTTCTTTCAGGGAAAAGAACCAGGAAGGAAGTTTTCAGCAAAATAAGGACAGCGAAAGGGAGGTCAGGCTCCCCCCTGAGCAAAGAGGGAGAATTTCTTTCATGGGGCTGCTGTCTGAGTCTAACAGGAAGAGACTTAAGAGGTTACATCTGCTGGGGTTCCCCAAGCGATCGCTGGGAGTTGACTTGACTGCCCTTCAGCCATCCCCACAAGGAGACGTGTTTCCCCGATTAGACCAGGGTGTAACAAGGTCTAGTGACTACGAGATGAAACCGGCAGAATTAAGGCACACCGGTTATAGCAGGGAGGGCTTTCAGCAGCCTCCCTGGATGCAGGGTGAATTCTCCCATAATGTGAAGCCTCTGAATCAAGGCAATGTATTTTGAATGGTAAGTTTTAACTTAATCTAAGGGTACAAAATTTAATGAAGGTTTTAATAAATTAAAACCCATGGCCTTCATTTGACAAGAATTTAAATTAGATAACCATTATATAACCATTTCTTCTGCCTTAATATCCATAAAATTGTGGAGGGGCAAAGCTTATGTTGTTGTCCTTTTGAAAAGTTATCATAATAATCCTTCTTTCACAAGAAGATTTTGAAGCATATAAGCAAATAAGTGTCTTCAAATCAGGCAGCTGGGGGAAAGTCCAAGCCTCTCGAAGCAGTGTCTTCTCGTATGAAAAACTGGCACAATTCAGGGACACTTAGTCCGCAGGAGCACAAATACATTTTAACATAATGACCAGGAATAGCCACCAAAGTGTTCTGTTTTATTACAGTCTCCTGAAGTAAGTAAAAAAGAGCCAGAGACACTCAGTCATCCCTCTGGGCCCAAAGGCAAGCTGCAGAAGGCTCTACCTTCAAAGTCAGATGCCATCAGCTTAATAGAGAAGAATTGCTGATCCAAACATCCCTTCCCAGAGGGCTATGGGAACTATGACACACGCTTCAAACAGCAAACTAAGGGTCCCCAAAGTACAGCCAAAAATCCTTCAAGACTAAGGAACATACGTTTCATACATTTCATGAGCCAAGATGCAAACCCAGCCCTAACCTTGCAGGCAATACCAAGAGCTTCCTCTGTTTCTGGTCATAAATTGCCTACTGACTGAAGGGCACTGTGAACAGAACTCCTATGTAATGGTTTTTCCATAATTACCCAATAATAATCTCTTTGCACCATTTTCCTTGGCCCTCTGGTCTTGACTATTGCCAGTGGCAGGACACACGCAACGAGGTGGTCTGATCTTCCCATTCATCTCTTATGCTCTTTGCTTCTTCTTTGGTTTTGGTTTGGAGGGAGACTGTGTCCGCCTGGGTGTTTGGAAAGGTCTTGTTGGGTGCAGATCCTCCTGCAAGTGCCATCATTTTTTTTTGCAATTAGAGTAATTATTCTGTACTCAGATGCCATGCAAGAAAGTGAGGTATACCTGCCGAGATAGCTGGCAGAGAGCCTGATAGATGAGAGATTATACAGTGTCAGAGACACAAGCAGTACTCATCTCAAGTAAGATTTTAATACCTTTAAAAGCTGTGATAAATTATAAAGAAAGGTAATATAAAATGTAGGATAAAGTGTGGGCTCATTTTACTTCAGGCTCTCTACCACGTGGGGACCAAAGAAGAGGGGGAGAGGGAACAGATCATGGGTTTTATTGCTTGGCTGCAATGTCAAAATTGGGTTGGTTTAAAATATTTATGACATGAGGGAAAGAAAATCTGTGAATTACTCAGAACTTGATGTATGTATGCTCAATGTGCTTCACGTTTTCTTTGGTTGGGGACAGCAGAGCAGGGAATTGAGGATAACTTGTTTACTGCCAAACAGTTCTCCATAGTACCTAGTTGTGCTATGTATTAAAAATCGTGGCTGGGGCCAAGAATGCTGGGGCTGGAATTAAAGACGAGAACACACAATAACTTTAAGTAATGGCAGAGAGATTTAAATAGCACACATCAGCAGAAAAGAATGGGGAAACCTACAGTACACTGACTTCATTGATACCCCATTTATCAGCAATTACTGACTCCATTAAAGGCAGAGTTTACAGCAGACAGAGAAACAGAGCCTAAAATATGTCCCAACAGATGGACGGAGAGTGTCAGTGATGCCGTATTTCAAAGGCATCTGCAGCTTTGTTATCATTGTACATGGAGTCAGAAAGACAGCGAAAAACACTGGAGTAAGGGCCAGCAAATGATTTACTTGACCCTGCATGGGCAGAACTGACAGCGAAAACCTCATTAATTCCTCAGGTCATTCTGGAAGACATTAATTTGGTTTGGACTCAGGACGAGGGGAGATTTTCCAGACATACACCAGGAATTATGAAATCTCTATAGCCAGAGGAAAGTATGTCCAAATCACTTTCTGCATAAATCAAGCTGACTTTCTGAAGAAGGATAATATGCCTAATCAGGGGAGTTATGGAACTTCTTGTACTTATTAGACAGAAAATAAAACAGTATTTTATTTGATAATCAGCTTGGGGAAGATTTTTTTTTCTCTTTCTTTTACTGCTGTCTTCTCTTGCCAGAGATGAGTTGGAAAAAAAACCTCTGACACGTGAATAATTGTGAGTGCTGTGATATTATTTGTGTGTTCCTGTGGGGACATGTGGGTATGCACATAAATATATGTACACGGGTAATAGATGTGTATCATTTTAGTCAACCCGCCGTATTTACACATCTTTTGGCCTTTTACCTCCGTGCTGCAGAATGCCAAGTACCATCACCTTCCCCTTTCGACCCTGTTTAACTCTTAATTGCCCTCAGCCAAAAGCGTCTGGGCGCGCACACAGGAGGGCAAGCAGAGCTGGGGGCTGCAGGCTCAGGTCCTGGCTATGACTTTTCCACTCCGGCTCTAAAGCTCTGAGCCAAAAAATAAGTTCCCTGGACAGAATAGTGCTGGCTTGGTGGCGGAGAGCTCCAGACCCAGCTGGGGTGAGCGGGACCCCCTGCTCCTGCCCAACTGGCCCCTGCGACGAGGCCGGTTTGGCTCCGCTGGCAGCCCAAAAAAGCTCCCCAAGCCCCTCCAAATCTCCAGGAGCCGCAAGAAGCCATCCTGCCAACCTCCTACCCCCCCGCAGCACATGCTTTCCAGTGCTTATACATAAGCCCTCGCCGCACAGGGTATCTTCCTCCGTAAAAGATGCATTTGTCATGTTTAGAGAAGGGTTATCTCTCCCTGGAAAGAACATGCATTAGTACTTTTTACTCATTCAACACTGGACACTCCCTATCAACAACAGCCTGCCGAAAGGGGAGAAAGAGGTGAATTAATCACGGGAAGAGACAATTTAAAGAAGTTTGGCTATAAAATGGAGTTCATTAGGAGGCCATAATGTATTTGGGAGTAACAAGCTGTAATTTCCCCACCTCTGCTGTCCCAGTCGACAATGAGCAGCACTAATTGCATTGACACCACACCACAGGATCGCCACCTCCCCTCTGTTAACTCCTTCCACCGAGCAGTCCCACAAAAAAAAGTTATTTCACCTACTGCAAATGCAAGTCCTCTTTCAAGATGCTTAGCTCCTTATCTCCTTGGATTGAGAGAAAACACTACTAAGTGGTCTGCAGTTTTCGCTCTGGAACTAAGGTTGTAATAATAATAATCACGTTACTTGGCCCTGAGATTGTGCTTAGAGAGATCTCAAACCACATGACAAACGTGTATGGTATAGACGGCATATCGCTATCAGCGCAGAACCAAGTGAGCCCTGGTTGGGAACACAACACAAAGCACTTTTTCCCATTTATTTCAAGGATAAGACAGTATCCATTTTCCGTGCTTTTTCTGATTTGGCTTGGTAAAAATATATTATATTCACTAATAATTTTTTTTTTCTGGGTTTCAGATTTCTTTCAATTTTTGTTTCATGTTATTATTATGCAAAACAGCCTGTACAAAGCACTATTGAAAACCCTGTCCCTGTAGGGGATTGGGTCTGGGGCAAAAGGAGAACTAAACCAAGGACTGACATACACAAGTGACCCAAGTTTGTCTGGACCTCTTTTGATTGTCAGAACAAGCCAATTTTTCCTAAGGCTAAATTACAGTTCAGTTCCTCATCGGGAGGTTAGCTGGTGATCTTAGCTCTATGCAGCATGCTAAAATCTAGTACAAAATAAATAAATATTTCATTTGGAAAACCTTTGCTGCCCGTCAGCTGCAAAAGTACTGCAGGAGGCAACTCAGCTGCAGGGAACTCTGTGCTCTCCCATCCCTGAAGTGACTGCCGAGAACGGTCACGTTCTTGCTATTACAATTTGCAGAGCCCAAATAATATTCCTTTATCACATTGATGGTCTCTGTTTAAAAATATGAATAAAAATCATCTGGGGATTCATTTCCATGTACGCTCAGACTATCTCTCTAGCAATGTAAAGGAACTGAAAATAAAAGCCAATTATATGTACGACCAGTTTGCCTAGCTAGAGTAACAGAAACTGATCTTAGCATAAGTTAAATCAGACAAGAGGAAGGACCCTGTTCGATCGTGGGAACTCAATTCCCAAATCCAGTGGAATATATATTTTTTTAAAGCAAATTACCATTTTTCAAATAATAATTGAGGTCATTCAAATATTAGCAGATGTATTTTTTACTCTTTGCACCCTCTGTGATGTCTTTTTTCTTATTCTCTTTTTGTCCCCTCTTCTCCACTTTCTTCCCCTTCCCTTCCCTTCCCTTCCCTTCCCTTCCCTTCCACTTCCCTTCCCTTCCCCAGCTCTGTCAGGGTACAGGCTGAACCATAGCTAACTGAATTCAGTTTGGTTTCCAGTCAGTTCCTGGTGAATTTTACTTTCAGATTCTCATGCTCAACACAATGCTAGAAAATCTAAGTTGAAAATATGGTAATAACATGTTTGCTTGTTGGTCTTGTTTTTAAATATTTCCCTGGGGATTTGTAACAAATCATAAAAATGTTTTCTACTGGTCTTAAATATTGTAAAAGCTTATTTAATTTAATCAAAACTTAAATATTAAGCCAAACTTCATTGCACAATGTGCTCCTTTAATGGAAAGAGCTAATGAAAAACACACCAGGCCCAATTCACTCTATTTTCTTCACCAGGGAGATATTTGCTCCTTTATTACTAAGGATCATTTGTTTTGCTTCATTTTGCTGAGAACAGTCTGCAAATTTGTTTAATCAAACCATGTTCTGCACATATTTTTCATGGCTATTCTGAAACAGTTTTATCCTCATTTCTACCCCTGGAATGGCTCTTTTTTCGAAATGTGAATTTTGGCTGGATGATTCACTGGGACACTAACTTTATCTCCATCTGTTTTACAGTAATTGGACTGGAGCAATTTTTGTAGCTGTATCTGAGGTTGTTTCCTGCTTTGAACTCAGCACTCATACTGTCATGTGTTAATTTTAGTGATTACACAAACGAGACTCAGGCCAATAAAGTCATTGTAGTCAAAAACATGGCCCCGAGCCAAATCGCTCTTGCTTTATCTTCAGCAGAGTAACTGCCGCTTCACACTATGAATGGGCTAAAATCAAATTAAAATATTCGCCACAATAACTTGCCAGAAGTAGTATCACTTCTTCTGCTACGTTTTGGGGAATTTTGTACAGCTACATTTCTGCATAGGAAAAGCTTGGAAGTGTCCTCTCTCTGACATTTATTCTGTAAGGCAGGAAAAAAAAAAAAAAAAAAGAAGTTGAAGAAGTTGTTCAATGTTTTAGCTTTCATTCAGGTAAAATCCGGGTTCAGAAAGGGCATAGAAGCATGTGCTGGAAATGAAGTGTGTGCTCCAGTCCCATTGAAGCCAGGTAGATTGTAAGCATATGCTGAAATGCTTATTTAAATTGGGCCCTTAATTATTATGTGCTACGAGATTGAACTACGTTTCGTATTATTTTCATACATCTATATTTATATACGGGTGGGTGGGTGGGTGTGCAAGGATGTATGTAAGCTGTTCACTAAAGAACATGAAAAATGAAAAAAAGAATCCCCCACACCCTTCCTCCTAAAGTGGCAGATTACTTGATGGTTTTGACAAGCCAGATTTTAACGTTTGGCTGAAACAGCCATTTTTTTCAACGAAAGAAAAAAAGAATGGGAACTTGTTCTTACTAATCTTTCTGGTATCACGCTTCAGGTACGTCGTGTGTGCCCACAGGGCTGCAGGGACCCCAGCCCACCCCGGCAGAGTCATCACACACGTCTCCTTCGGGCAGAGGGCACCTCCTCTGGCATCTGGGGTTTGGTTCTTCGATGAATCAGCCGTCATCTTAACCCGTATTTGTTCGCCAATTCTGGTGATTATTTCTATCATTTATGTATAACAAGTTTAAGGTTACGTGTGCCTACTGTTAACCTAACTGTGCATTTTCTCCATGACAAATTCCTGTCATGTTGCTTTACTAAGGGAATAAGCCTCCCAGAGCTTTATCTGGTGTCACTGGCCTGTGCCCTACCGAGGCAGCCTGGTGTTTCTGATATTGTGCAAACGCAGGAGGCTAATAAATTGTGGGTGGGTGCGTGGCGAGGGGCCGGGGGGGGGCAGGGGGGAGAGTTAATAAAAGATCTTAAATACACGGGTTAAAAAATGTTTTATAGACCGTCAAATGTAAGGTAAGGAGAAAATGAAGGCTTTGAGGAGGAATTTGATTTAGAAGGGCAAGATGTTTGGCTCCAAAACCAGAGGGAAGGAGCAGGCACAAGCGGAACAGTATGGACTATCCCAACGAAGGGACAGAAATACGGTCCAGGAGGAGAGCAGCCCACGAGTAGGAAATGAGGGAAGGTGAAGCAGAGTCCTGAGGGGTTTTACAAGGCAGGAAAGTGGTTTTGAATTGAATTCAGCAACGGATAAGAAGGTGACAGGGGATGGGAGCAATGTGATCCTATTTCTTAGAATGAGAAATAACCCAGCCATGAAAGTCTGTATCCACTAACGTTATGAGAGAAGGGATTTTTTTGATCTTTTTGAAATAAAAAGAGGATTTGCGATTGCTGAGGCGTAAAGTCAGGTCTGAGTATGGATGAATTGCCATATTGCTTGTAATAAGATAGTAAGATAGTGTAAGATAGTGACAGACCCGCTGGCAAGGAGATGCAGCCAGGCCAGGAACGCTTGGGCTGGTTAGGAGCACACCTTCAGGGACCATCAGCTGGGCATCGTGCAGCTCCCAGGGGAACCAGCCCCTGCCTCACATCCAGGGACACAGCAGAGCAGGGAAAGAGGAGTGAGAGAGGCACAGAAATGTAAAAATCCTTACAAAATCAGTGAATGGCAGAGCTAGGGCTGTGTCCTGGCCTCAGGCTTTTGCTCAGTTCACCGCCTACCAGGGTGGGCAGCCCTCGCGGTGCTGTGGTGACCCTGGGACATCCCCCCAGACCTGCTGAAGGAAAATGGCCACGGATGTACGGAGAGAAGGTGACTCTGAGTTATCCTGGTGCATCTTAGCTCCCATCTTCCTGCTGGCTGAAGGATTGCATTGCCCTCCAGTCACTTCTGGTTGTCCTTCAAAGGTCTGCCACATTCATCCTGTGGGAGATGGAGACAGCAGCAGATCAGATTCATGTCCTGGAGCAGAGAGGACATAAATGCCCAGATGGTAGAAAGTACTTGTGTGAAGGGATATACTTACTATGTACCATCAACTAGCAAACAAGAAGCCACTAACAAAAAATAAAAGGGAGAAATTAGTCCTTTTCTGCTTGTCTAGAGACAGACCTGGAGCAAAGGTGAGAATGCCTGTGACTCCTGAGTTCCGCAACTACCCTCAGCAGATTTCTTGCTAACTTTGTCCCCATTCAGCATTAGCGGTTGCTGCCAGCTCCCATAAATGTATCTCCCATATGAGACATGGCACTCAAAGCCCAGCTCCAGCCCTATTACCCAATAAGCAAAAAAAATATGTGTTGTCATAAGGTTTTATCACAGCTGGGCTCGACCAGGATGCTCAGCAAAACCCCCCGAGCCGGTCAGTGCGGCGCTGTCTCTCTTTGCATGCAGAAGGCAAACGGCTGCAGGAATGTTTTATGTTTCTGTTCCATCCCTGAAGTTTCCTGTTGTTTAGAAACCTCCTGGATACAAGAGAGATGAATTATTGATATGCCAGCCTTGGGAAGGAAAAGTGAGGCAAGATTAGAAAAAAGGGAAGGGACCTTTGTCTGGAGTAAACTGTATAAAAAAGCAGGACATTCGGTTCCCAAGGAGCCGTACACAATAAAGAGGAATCAGGCTGCCGTGGTCTGTGTGGTTTATAAACTACTAATGGTGGGTGGTTCAGTGCATACCTCCGGCTTCGCTGGGCGGCACAGGCAGCGCTGGGGGGCACAAACCACCACCCCCAGACACCCGTCCCACACAGAGGACCTGGCTGCAGGTAGATTGTCCACAGCCCCGGGCTGAGGCACCCTGGGCATCCTTGGAGGTAGGGGGGGTTCAGGCAGGGGTCCAGACACGCAGGCTTTCTCTGCTGGTCTCCATGCCAAGTATCCAAAGCACCTGTGTCCATCAGCAGGGATGACACCTCGCCAGGCATCTTCCAGCAGCGTGCCAAGCCCTGAGAGACTGCTTACCCACACCAGGTTGCCCCTTCCAGTGGGAGTGAAAAGGACAGGCCCCGTGTATTAAGCTCATGAGAAAAACAGCCATCCAACCGTGCAAAAAAACCCCTCATCTGATGCAGAACTGGTCTGCAAAAGGAGCTTTTCAACTGACAGAACCCTCCATCAGGTGCATCCCCCTCAGGCAATACCACTGTGCCCTCACCGGGAACTCTGGGGTTAGGACACAGGACCTGAGGAATGAACTTGCTTGCTAATGCCTTTTCCTTCAAGGACGCTCATTAATAGTGTGATTAGCCCCATCAGCTGGGACAGAGCACTTCTGCATGGCTAACATGTGTGGCGTTACACCTACTTCTCTAAATATCCTATATATGGCTCACCACTGGCCACTTCCCTCTCAGCTGCACACGCCGAAGGCAGGCAGGAAAGTTGCAAAAACACTTGCTCACTCTTCCCTGTAATTATGTCCACACTGTTCTTAGAAAGTAGAGAGTCACGCTCTAAAACCCTGCAGCGTGTGAAGAGCCTGTGAAGAGAACCTGTGGCACTCCCGTCTTCCCACCATCGCGCCTTCGACACCCCACAGCAGCCACAGGGGATGCAGGGGGGTCACCCCCCTCTGCCTCTGTCCTGGAAGGGCCAAAACAAAAATCAGCCAGACTGGGATATTGGTGGGTGGTGGTTGTAGCTGGAGAATAACCGAAAGGTCCTATTTGCCTGGAGGGAGAAGCAAAGAGCTGACCTTTCAGCTCACTGACAAAACCAAACGACGAGAGAGGAGCACAAGGGGGAAGGACAAGGACTGCCTCAAGTGGACCCAAAATATGTGTTGGTTTGGGGCTGGGGTTTGTTTTTCTTTTTCAAAACTGAAACGTTGGAGGAAAAATGTCTGCGTTGAAGGCTATATTTATGCAGCTTCCTTCATAAGCTTTTAATGTCATTCTAAAGCAGTTTCAATAACATTGAAGTAAATCTGAAACAAACATTGGTTTTGAATAATGCTATTGGAAGGCTATCTTTAAAATGTCAACATTGAATGTTTCAATGTTTTCATACTTGTTTTAACTACAACAATTCATTTCCCTTTACAGCAATTTTGTATTTATCCTAAATACGTGTTCGCCAGTGGAAAAAAAAATGTGGCTGAAAATTGTTACCCTGCGTTATTTACCAGTACAAATTTTCACATGAAAAAATCTTACCAAGAATAAATGTCATCCAGCAAATTATTTGATTGGATACTGCTTATAAGGATGGACAGGAGTCAGAAAGTACCACGACATCCTTAAGTTCAACAGTTGGCAAGAGTGAATGGAAATCTCCTATAACAGGATAAAAGATGTTTTAGATTTGCATTGGCTTCCAAGTCTATGAAGAAGATAAGGACCCCCTTGACAACACAAAACCAGGGTAGTCAGTAGCCAGTTTAAAAAATAACAATTGTTGGTCAAGAGTTTTCAACATTTTTGTCTGAATTTTCCACTATTTGTTTTCCTTCTCAACTGAAAATAAGGAAAAGCAACACAGATAATGAGTGTTTGACTTAGCAACTCTAAGAACTGCCTTTGAATATCTTTGTTTATATAAGACAAGCATCTACATCCATTGTGAAAGAGCCTTTAACCAAATAGTTTGTTTCCAATTTGCTTTTTCTTCTACAAAAGCCTGACCATGGGGACACGTGTCCCTGAACCCGATACCCACGGAGCGGGACACAGCGGGACCCACAGGCGCAGCATCTATGCCCTTCAGTCTGAGGTCTGACACACTCATCACCTCCCCAGCTGGGGGAGTTGACCCTATACGTCCCCCTCCCCATTGTCGGGGCTACTCCTGGCCTTCCAGCGAGGCCTCCCACCAAGTGGCAGCGGTGGGTGCTCGCCTGCGGCCCCGGGAAAGGACGCGCGCCTCCTGACGGAGATAAACGGGGCTGTGCAGGCCAGCGGACTATCTGGGGTGTCCATCAGGCACTGCTTGATTAGCTGTAATGAGGTCTGGAGGAGTTGTGCTGCTGAATTTGTTGGTCCAGTGGGGTTTGGAGACCACAGAGGAGGCAGCAGAAGCTCAGCTGAGCGTACCCAACAAATCTGCAGAGACAGCGGCTGCTAATTAACCCTCTGTGTTTATTTGGAAGGGGAGCCACACAGAGGAAGGGTTTTAGCCCCTGCCATCCTGCATCTCCAGTTCCCCACCTCATGCTCACTAAGTGACTTTTCAGACACAATTCTAAAGCCACTGCCATCGTTTCCTCATTTCCATCTGAATCCTGTCCCCTACCTTTTTGGTGCAGGGTTGGACTCTGAGTCATTGCCCCGCTCTGAGGTTGCCCTCAGAGATGGAGATCTTTCTCAGCGGAGATTCTCCACCCTGCCCCTGCGGCACAGCAGCCCAGAGGCCACGCCAGCCCTGGGACACCTCCTGAGGCAACTTTCAGTGCGGCACTAAACTGCAAACCATCTCAAACACGCCTGGACCAGGCCAGCATCTGCGGGGATACACAGGGAATTAGACCCCAGAGACATTCCAACATACAGATACACAAGAGAGAGCAAACAGGTCCACCCACGTCTGGCATGTGGACAGCACAGGCATGCTTATCTCTTGCATTTTATAATGAGAAGGTGATGTGCCAGATCTCCAAAGGCATTTAGGTGCTTCGACATTTAACCTCCCACTGATTTCAGTGGGAGGCCCACACGGAAATTAGGTGTCTAATTATGCTTGGAGGTCTGGCCCTAGAGCTCTGCTTTCCTGCACTGTTTATTTCTGCCTCATTTATTGCTGCCCATGAAGGCAGTGGACACCATCTTCTCTGCCCCTGGGCCATCTAGGTAGGATGAGTTAGTGCTGTAAGACCCTGATGCTGGTCTCTCAACCCACCTTCAGCTGAGGAGATGCCAGAAGGCGCCTTCTTCCCCTGGTTGCTTTCACTGAAGAACCACGTATGGACTCTACCTAAAGTCCCTCCACCAGTCCAGAAATCTCGTGCTGAGGGAAGTGCAAACATCTCCTCTCCCTCTTTAAATACCACTGTCCTTTCCCAGTTACAACCTGTGTATCATAAGCACTCCTCCACTGGTTAACCATTCCTGCTTAACCTGGCTGGTGGTCTGGTGGCCTCGTGACTTGTACCAGTACATTGTCACCGCTCTACCTGTATGTACGGCCGTAGTGCAGCCCCCTTGTGCCTCTACCCAAATTCTTTTTTGGGTATTGCCAAATTCTTCACGACTGCTTTGAAATGAGCAAAGTCTGGCAGCAAACTTGGGCTGTGTGCCCTGTGTGGTGTGGGGGCATCTGCCATTTCGGAGAGATGGTCAGACCAGGGGACGGGCTTATTTGAAAAAGGTCTAAGTATTTCCTGCAGCAGAGTTTGTAGCTGAGGCCCATTTCCGATCACATCATCGGTCCATACACTTGAATGCTTTCCTGCTTCCAGCAGTGGCCAAAAAGTGTTCATGTCTACCACAAAAAAAAAAAAAGAAGAAGAAAAAAAAAGAGCGTTAGAGAATAAATTCACTCCTTGTGAAATAGAGGTCAGCAGAGTTACGCCAGGGAGGAATTTGGACTGAGATACTCGGACTTTGATACTATATTTTAAATAGGAAAAATATTTTCAGTGGACAGGGAACTGTAAGAGGTTTATAAATGCAAAAGAGAAGAAAAAAAAAAGTGGTGCTGCTCCCCCGCAGCCTCCTAAAAATAGCAAATTACACACCTAATAAATGTATCAGCAGCCCATGAAATTGACAGCCTGAAATTGAAGAACAGACTCGTTTTGTTTGGAGAAATAGTCTTTAAGAGTGTGGAGGTGAATTAGAAAAATAGCAACTGACATTAAGAGTGTAAGATTAATTCGACCGAGCTTTAATTGAGACAGCCTGAATGAGCCAGAAAAAGAGAAAAAGGGAGAGGGAGAGGATCCCAGCTCTGTCTGGCTCCATAGAAACTCCACCTCCTGCGTCCTTTCAGCTGGAGCTCCAGTTACAGCCTTACATCATCCCAAAAACCTCCCTTTGGCCGGTGATTCCCTGGGAGCCGGGCACTGATGCTGCGCGCGGGGACACAGATGCGGCCACCGGGTGCAAATTCACCCTTCGGGGTTCATGGGTTGGGGGACAGACCGAGGACCACCCTTGGACACCCATCAAAAAACCCTTCCCGGTCCAGAGACTGGGGAACGCTGGGGCCACCAGCTCCTGGGGCCGTGTCCCCACCACCCCGTCCCCACGGGGCCACTGCGCTGCCGCCCCGGCTGCAGCTTTTACTTGCAGCTGGAGGAGCTGGGACCCGCTGGAGCTGGCGGGGACGGGGAGGGAGAAAGATGTTATTTCTATTTCAGAACAGATCCACACACTCGACAAAGCCTGAAATCCCTGTAAAAGCACTAAGCGGCCCATCCTGAGCGTGAGCCGCGCTCCGGCTTCCCGGCTTAAACAAGAAAGCCCTTCTCGTAAGCAAGGAGTAAGCTCTTGCACAGGCAATATTTCAAAAGCCTTGCTACTACTGAGTAAATAAATGTGCGTAGCAGATACAATAAACATTTTCTTCTGTTCTGAAATCAGATCTGCAGATCCCAAATCCCCCTGTGCTGTGCAGACTGTAATTACAGGATATGTTAAATTTTCTTTATAGCCAGCCCTGATGGTTGTTAAGTGACCGCACCGCCCAGTACAGCACCCCTCTCTGGTCTGCTACCACTCGTAATGAAAACCAGATGTTTGTTTAAAGTTAATAATCAATACAGCACTCATCCCGAGTCAAGTAGGGCTAAACATTTGCTTAGAGAAGCCATGTCAGAGCGGCGATAAGCAGGGGCTTGGTGCAGCACGCTGCTTCGGACGCCGCCGGGGCCTGAGATAAACCATCCAAATTCCAGAGAGCGAGCGCTGGGGCCGGGGGGGTCTATCTGAGCCTCTACGAGTAACCAGAGCAACTGAAATAAATGGAGCTCCAGCCCCATTCAGAGCGGCTTGGATCCCTGATGGGTGCCGCATCCCGGCTCCCAGCCCACTGTGTGCTCCCGGCGATGCCAGAACCCAGCAAATCCGAATGGAATAAGAATATCCGCAAGGGGAAGAGCACAATTCAGTTGAAAGCTGCTGTGCTTATAGGTTGTAAGTGCTCCCAAACCGCCGAGAAGGCAAGGGGAGCGGAGAAGAGGGTACTCAGCATCTCACCACAGTTGGCTGGGGTCATGGCTGAAGTTTTCTGAGCTTTTTAAATCCCAGGTTAGACAGTAAATTGAACAATTTACTGCTGGGTTGGGCAATGAGATGGAGGAACTGCTCAGGCTGACTTTCCATGTGGCCCGCACGCCTTCTCATAGCTGGCAATATTCGAGCCTTCATCTCTGTGAATGGATGATGAGGAAGAGCGGTAGAAATGTTGGTGGGATCTCCAGACGGAGGTAACTCCAGCTGATCTACTCTGCCCAGATCTTTCCTATCTTGGGTCAGAGCTGTCCCCGTCTAAACATAATTTGAAAATTAATAGAGGGAGAGTGATTTGTTGTTGCTCCAATACTGCTCATTGTTTGCAAACGGATGGTCAAATCTTCTAAGTTTCCTGTGCTGTAGGTATAAATATTTCAAAGTGGACCAAGTTCTTTTTCTTTGCTGTTTGCTGATCAGTGGTCTCCTGGTCAAACAGCCTCCACTATCCAGCCCAAGAGCTGGAACATTGCAGTGTATCCTGCACCCTCCCCTTTCCCACCTCCACTCCCAACCTGTGCTCAGAGAGGCTAGAATCCATCACATAAACTTCACTGGAGCACCCACCACACCTGACTTCTGTATGGCAATGCCATGGTGAATACCAAGTGAATTTGAGAGAGTCCTGAGACCTTGTTTTTCCTGATGGTGGAAAAAGAGAGTTCGCTTGATTTAGCCCATTCCTTTCTGACACTAGCAGTGGGAGTAGAATGCTCGCCTACAGCCTAACCCCGTGACAGAAGTCACTGCACAGATATTCTGGTGTAAAAGAGACTGAGGTTTTACATTCTAGGCTTTCTCTAGGAAAACTAACAAGTAAAATGACAAGAAGGAATTATGAGGAAATGTATATGACTCATGGAATCATAGAAATTTTAGTTAGAAGGGACCTCTAGAGGTCATCTAGTCTGACTTCCCATTTGAAGCAGGACTATCACCAGCGGTGTCTTACTGAGTCTGTACTTCAGGGTATGATCTGTGTGTCTGTTCCATCCTTCTTCCTTCCTTCCTTTCTTCCTTCTTTCTTTGTTTTTTTCACTCCAATTTTTGTTTGCAACAGCCTTTTCAAAACCCTCAAATTTAGTTACACCTAATATCTACCCCCTTAGCTCATCTCAACTCACACAATTAGGTCGAACAGTTTCCATGAAAATACTTGCGTAAAGGATGTGGGCAATCCCTAAGCTCTTTTAGGTTTTCTACCCTAAATTAAAGGCTTTTCTCCCTTAAGCGGGACACCTACCAGGCTGAGGTGCCGTTCCCACTGTCTCTGAGCTGAAATCCGAGGAAGGACAGGAGGATTACAGCTCATTAGGTGCCAGGCAACCCACAGCAGCTTCACTTTTTTATTGTGCAAGTTTGGGAAGGGAGACATGGGGAATCAGAAGCGCTCACATGCCAGCTCTACTTCTGCGCTGTGCTGAGCTGTTAACTTCCCTTCTTCCTCAGAACAGAAATCCCCAAGTTAAAGTACTCATTTAGAGTTACCCAGAAAAGCTGAAGATAGATTTGGATATTGTTGAAAGCCGCTGTTTTGTAACAAGCCAGAACCAACCCTCTTGGCTTAAAAAGAAAACACCCTCCATTCCACTTAAAACAGGTTCAGTAAATGATCTGTGACCAAAAACAAAACCAAGTACTAAAAGCTGGATAAAACTGCCTATCTCACCTCCAAATTAAATGGATCTGACCAGCACACCAAAGCATTCCTAGAGCTCCGCGGCTCATGAACATAGCAAAAAAGGAGGCATTTATTAAAAACCAGTCCATTTGAAATCATACTAATGGTGAGCTTTTCTCAAGAGGATTCATCTGCATTCCCCCGTCATCCCACGCCTATGGAGCTACGGTATCCTAACACGTTGCATCACCTCTCCTTCCCCTGTATGACCAGATTCCAGCATGGAAAAAAACCTCAATGCAAAGCTGTAAGGGAAGTGATGGCCCCAGAAGCAGTGGCCATGGGTCTGTGTCCTCAGGGCTGGTTTGCATGGCAGAGACCCCCACCCCACCCCGGCAAGCACCTGCCCCGTTCCCGCTCTCCCTGTTGGCTCGGAAGTCCCAGCGGCACTGGTGCAGAGATGGCAGGGCTGGGGCCACCGTTCCTCTCCTCGACAGCCTTTCCCGGTAGCCGTGTTAGGTGGCCTAGTGGTTGGGCGGCCCCAGCTTTCGCCACATGTTGTCTGCAGACGCCTGGAAGCTGGGCTTTGGATGCCTGGCTCCCAAGCCTTGCCTCAAGCAGCCCAGTCATCGTAACGCTTTCAAAATAGCAGTCCGGTGTCAGCCTTTGTGCTGAAAAAAACACCTTTCCCTGGGACAAAAAGCTTCCAGTTTGGGTTTTCCTGGGACCTGGATGGGCACTGGATGGGCACAGCGCTCCCACTGCTCTCAGGAAAAGTCACGGGATCAGTCTGGTACGGCTGGATCCAGCAGCACATTCTCATCTAAAATCTTCTTTCCCTGGAAGAGATACTGCTTCTTTCTGTTCTTTTTCTTTTTTTTTTTTTTTCCTTTTTCTTTCCCCCAGCTTTGTAAGTAATCACGCTCCGCTGTCTTGGCACCTTCCAAGCAAAATCTGACACTGAGGAACAGATTCTCTTTTTTTAAAATAATAAATGGAAATACATTTTTGTTGCAGCCTTCCAATCCGCACAGGCGACACTGTCAAAATGCTCTGAACTTTTTTTGGAAGCAGCAGATGACTACAGCTGGTTAGCACAATTATAGCTGTTGTGTAATGCTTGGATCCTCTGTTGTTTCATTCATTCTATTCATCAAATTCTTCATTATGCTGTGCGGGAAGATCTGCCTGATGGTAAATTTACATTTTTTCCTATGTTGCTGTTATTTTTCATAGTTAAAGGGACACTGGCAAGTGACACATCACTTTTTTAATGTCATTTCAAACGTTGTTTACCCTGTAATTTACAGTATCCTCTTAGAAGCCAGAAGAATGGAGAGCTTGAGCAATTTGGCGTTTCCTCGCTCTCGTATATTGACTTTTTTTTTTTTTTTTTCACTGTGGGCTGGAGGAAGCTCAGACACTTTCTACTTAGAGTGGTTCACAGTGGACTTAAGGACAGAGGCTACTGATTTTCACAGCCCTCCCAGAGGTAGGTAAGTATTCTCCACAAACTCCCCCCGTTTTACCAGCAGGAGGCAAGTGGCCCTGGCAGAGACGGGGCCAGAGCTGTGCCGAGTTCTGTACGGAACCACAGGGATCCCCAAGCAGAGGATTTGGGGAGGAAAGAAGGACCTGCCCCAGAAACTCATCCTCCAAAGCGTCCATCCACCCCGGAGCATGAGCAAGCCCTCCTTGTCCTGCCACCACAGTCACAGCCACCACAGTCCTGCTGCACCCATGGGAGGAACATTCACGGTGGCCCCAAGCATCACCAGTCCCTCCAAGAATGGGGTGAGGAGAAAGGGCTACAAAGCTGACCTCTCTCCCTTACATTATCCGTGATTACAGCAGGCCAAGGTGCTCAAATTTAATTCCTGTACACATCGTTTTTTACAGTATGTGATACCACCCACATTGTATCGACATGGGATTACAATAATGAAATAGCCTCTAATGCTGATATTAATTTTTGATTCTGTAAAACCACCACTGTATTTGAGCTTTCTCAGTTTTTTTTCAAGGTAGAAAACCAAATCAAGTCCAGTTTTCAAAAACGTTTTTGAAGAATATTGACTTTTTCTGTCTCAGGATTTTCACTGGAAAAGTGAAGGAATGTGTGAAAGACAGTACATTTCTAAAAGGATTTTGATACTGTTATAACAAAAAGAAGTAAAAAGAAAATAATGGGATGGCACTGGAGGAAGAAAAAGGGAAGAAATATAGTTTACAGATGCTGTTCCTTATTTTTCTTCCTCTTTCTGGCCTTCCTATATTAAAAATAAACAAGTGAACCAAAATTAAGATAGAAATGCTTGAGTTTTCATAGCTCCCCTCTATGCGATTTTCTTTTATTGTTCCTTTTCTTTCCTTTCTCACCATTGTGCAGCCCGTAAGACTGTATACTTAAAATTCATTTGGGTAATTAAGTTAGTGAGAACAGCAGAATTTCATTAGGCTGGAGCAGAAAGGGCCTTCACTGAGCGCCAGTACTTTCGTGTGACCCAGGGGTGGGTGGAAGCACGGTGTCACCAGCCCTTAGGCATGGGGGTGGGCGTCTGAGGAGCCTGAGATGAACCCCCCTGAACCCCCGACACACCTCGCTGTGCTGCACGAAGCGTGTCCTGCGCGGTGACGAGCGGTCGCCAGCAGCGCTCCTGGGTTCCACTGCAATAAAGATTATTTATGCACCATGACTGCTAAGTGCTACTAAACACAAAAACAAATGACACTATAGTCTCAGACCACTAAATTTGTCTCTCGGCTGCACAGATCCTTTGCTTTCCCTTTGGCTGCCTTTTTGCTAGCTGTAAATTGCATAATTCATTCTCTCAGTTGTTTTATAGTTTTGTGGTGAAATTCAGATTTATCATCATTAAATATTGTTATCACTGTTTACATAATGACGCAAACTGTCTGAAATGTGTCTCAGACTCAATGCTGACATCTAACCTCAGGAGAAGATGGGACTCTCCAGACCAACCCAGACCCAGCCTACAAGCCAAGTAATTGGGCTGAAATGGGAGAAAAACTATTGTAATCCTGGAAGCTGAGAGGGGGGGGTCATTATGTGTTTAATTCTGCTTCTAAAAGGCAAAGGTGCAATGCATGGTTCGTCAAGAAACAGGCCATTTCATGCTTTTAATATTATCCGTTAGCAAGGATTATTTCTTTCCTTCAAAACACAAAGAAATTGAAGATACTGTAGAAGATGGGACTGTGCCCAGCAGAGGGGACAAAAGAACCCTTTCTCCTCTACTCTCTGTCCTCTTCTCGGTCTCTGGTAGGATTGCGAACTAGAAACCTTTCCATTTTGCATGGTTATTTCATGGCCTGGATGCTGGGTACCGGCTCTCTGTGCTCCAGGATCTGCCATCATCCCCCCTGATTCAAGGCCCAAGAAAGCCACTGGTGAGGCCATGTGTTGGTAACCCCCAAAACGGAGACCATGGTGCCCTGCCATGGTGGGACTCTGGCTTGGTTGGTAGGTCACTAGGCAAACGCTGCTCCCCCCAAAACTCACTCTACCTCTTGCCAGACCAGGGTGACATGTGGGGTGTCTCAGTCAGCCCTGCTTAAGTCACACCAAGGATTAGCAGGTCTCAAGGAGAGCCGCGAAGCGCTGGCTGTCGGTCTCTCAGGGCTGTCTCCACTTTGGCTGGTTCATAATAATGTCACCGTGAAGGATTACAACGGTGCAGCTTGGCAAAGAGGAGCGATAGCACAATAAATCCCTCTGGTGGGGCATGTCCTCCAGCTGGTCGTCTGCGTGGCCATTTCAGGCTGCTCTGAAATTAATTTCAACATTCTTGTAGGCACTTATCTCCCCAAAGTGAGATTTCCTGGGAATCGTCGGGGAAGGAATGAAGACAGAAGAAATACGGCTAAACCCCGGCACTTAAGACCTGAGCCCTCTCTCGTTAATGCTCTTGGTGTAAATCAGGAGGAATTCCACTTTCATCAGGGGAGTTATGTCGGTGATGTGCTGTCAGTGAGAGGAGACTCAGGTGCAAGTCCTTTCAGTTGGGTTTCCTTCTTTCACTTTTACCGAAGGAGCCCCCCGATCCTGCAGAGAGCTCTGCTCCGCTTGTGGGTGCCGGAGATCTCGGGGCAGAGGAGCGGGAGAAGCAGCACCATCAAGCCCTCACAGACTTAGACTTTACCATGTATATAAAAGTTTCAGAATCAAGGCTTGGTCACTTCAGAGGGAAATGACAGTCACAGTCATAGGCAAATACTAACCCAAAAATCCTTGGAAATAGCACGTTCTTTGGGGCAATTCACTGTAAATTGGACCTCCTTTCTATTCAGGGAAGTTGTTTTTTTTCTCACTTTTGAACGTGTAAAATTCAATCCTCAAGCCAACGCACCTAAAATATCCCATGGTTTGCTGTATCCAGTAAGAAATAAGTGATGGGGACTGAAGGTGGGGGAGGGATTGGCGCAGGGCAGCAGCCATGGAACCAAATGCCACGGTGGAGAAAGCCATCCCGCAGTGAATACAACCAGCTGGGTGTCTGGATGCTTTGTAAAATTTTATTGTGAAATGCACAGATGATGAACACAGCTGCAAAACATCAGGAGTGTTTATCATGATCTCCCAGAGAGTTCTGGGTGTGTTCCCCTCTGACACTATTTATGTAGGCTTAACCTAAGCTGATTTCAATGGAGACATCAAAATTGTTTCAAGGTGCATCTTATTATACACAGGATAAGCCTGTGGCTTAAGGTTTCTCTCCCCTGTCTTATGTGGTGTTTATCAGCGTGCAAAGGACAACCGAATGAAGAAGTAGCTGATAGCATCTAACTAACCGGCTGCTGTTGCTGAAGCAAATAAAAGACGTTTCTGGCACTCTTACAAGCATTAAAAAGGGGATTAAGCAGATTTTTGGGATGGAATTCAGGCTGAAAAATCTGTAATTCATCCTGCTGTGCCTAAACAATGCAACTGCTTTCAAGCAATGGGCCTGGCTTTTCCCAGCATTGCTTATTTTACCTGAATTCGGGTCCCTTCCAGCCACGCGCTGGTGCTGTGGGAGAGTGGCACAGCCGAGCATCGTTTTCCCTGTGTGGGGCTTCACCCGGTTGTGGTCCCAAAGGGTTATACATGATCACCTGCATCCCGTTCACAGGCATAAATGTTATCATGACTGTGGCACGAGCCTCTTATACTACAGAGGGAGAGACAACATAAAAGCCTATTCCCCATTTCCTCAGATAGCCGGCTGTAAAAAAAAATAAAAAGTAATAATTATTAAAAAAAAAAAAAAGTTTTTCTCTGTGTTTTATACTTCCTGATTTTGGCCGGCAGTGAAAGCATCGAAATACTCCTAAGGAAGCTGGTTTTGTAAGTTCCGGCTGGTAATGGGGGGAGAGGAGGGGAGCGAGAATAGATGCTGACAGTTACCTGCCCGAAGAGAGGTCTTACGTGAAGAATTCAAGAAGTGACTTAGGAAATATTGTTGTTATAAAATGAAATTACACAATTATTAAAAAGTTAAAAAACTTTGCTATAATTAAGCTACATTTCTGGAGGAAATGAAAAAAAAAAGTAATTAAACCATAGTATTAATCATAATGGCAGCCCCCCCCTTTCCCACACTAAGACCTTGTGACAGCTTTACTTAGTCTTCATTAAGCATTTTCAAACAGTTCACTGAGAACAGCATCTGATATAGCTGTGAAATCCCTGTAGCACTGTCACAGCCGCAGTGTCAGGCTTTAAAAGCGAAGGAGCACTGGGAGACATGCTGTTTGTAATCACTAACCCAGGTCTCAAAGCTCTCCAGATTGAGCTGTTTACATTGTACTTAGGCGAATTTTTTTCTCCCCTCTGAGATTCACAAATTGCTTAACAGAAGTCATGACACCCATTTTTTCACATCGGGAGCTGCGAAAAATGCAGAATAGGGACAGATTTACTAAAACCAGTTTGTTACGAAGATGGGATTAGAAATCAGATCTTCTAAATGCCGTCTCCTACCTAATCAGCAGAGACGACGGATTCCTGGACCTAAAAAAATGAGGTTTCCTCTCCGTTCTTCCAGGGTTGCGCAGAGAAGGAATTTCGGTTCTTCTGGTCCTGAAAATGGCCCCTTCTGAAGGAAAAAGTCATGTTCTCTCCTCGACACCCCAGCCCAGTTGGCTGCCACTGTCACCACAGCCCCCAGCCCTCTGCAGGGCCAGTGCTGGGGCCAGGCTGTGGGCAAAGGCCATCGGTGGCCATGGGCTGCAGGTCAGATCTCCATGTCTCCTTGCTCTCTGCCTGCAGTGGGACTGCTGATCGCAGAGCAATAAAAAGCTGAAGGCAGTCCCTGGTTTTGCTTCAAAACCTCTTGTGAAAGAGTTGTAAAATTTTGAGTGCAAAAGGCGCATTTCTGTCCCGTCATTATTAATATTTTATATTTCTGTCTTCGCAGAGTTGTTTTTACAAAGCCAGATATTGGCTGGGCCCCAACAGCTCTTATCACAAATCAAATTTTGCATTTATTTGCACTTCTGTCATTGGAAAGGAGGAGGTTTTATTAATAGTAGTACTAATGTTCATATCTGGAATTCACTCCTGGATTGAGAAACTCCTGTGCCAGCATTCAGCCAGGAGCGAACTTTATGATCGTGTTATCAGCTCTGAAAACAGGAGATTAAGCAACAGCCGCTGAAGTGGTAACAGATTTTTAACTCTATCAGAATCAGTGGCCCACCCCTCTGTATTGTTTCCCTGCAATATCAATCTCTCGTATTTGAAGGCTTTCCCAATGAAGGGGAACAACCGCACAGCGTTATTTGTAAAACAGCTCTGTCCTGAAACATGAGAGTGCATGAACTCGACCTGATAATTTATGAACTCACAGCTAAGCAAGAAACAGTTCCCCCGTAGCCCAGGGAAAATGTACTGTAACATGCTAAATCTCTTTTTTAAATGCAAAATCATACTGCCATTCAGGTTTGTGGCTTTCTTAAATGTGGTTGTGCTCGGAGAAGTGACTATAAAAATGGCACGCTTTTACTCAATGGATCTGCTGTCTTCTGCAGGAAATTTGAGTCAGATATGTTTCATTTACTGACAAAAATAATACCTTGTTTTTGTATTTTCTACTCCGTGTAGAAAATCCACGGCCCTGGGAAAAGTAGCCAGAGCTCTCCTCTGGTTCACACACCATCAGCAGTGCTGGTAATTAGTTTAACCACTGAGTTTTTTGATTGCTCGTGCAAAGAGATTAGGTTGATTTTCATACCTGGGGCTGGATTGACCGAGCTACTGGTCAGAAAAACTGGGCCACTTTTCCTGCTGATACAGAGCCCCTTCCACTGCTGCTGGAAACCTGGCCTGTCCTCTCCTTGCCACCTGCCCTCCTTGGCCAGGGCTCCCTGCTTGGTGGTGGCCACACCATGCTTCACACGGGCTTGGACCTGGCACATATCCCTGCCTGGGGGGGATGAATTATGTCCCAGGTGAGAAAATTCCATGCTTGGGAGATTGGATACAGGACAGGGACAAGGCTCCAGGCTGGTCCCAGCTGCAAAGTCAAATCTGCGCCCATGAGCCACTTGTAGATCATCTCAGTGGCAAATGCAGGGGTGAAACGAGGCCCTGGCCACCAGCAACTGCGCAAAATGGTCATCAGTCTCATTTATAACGAGCTGTGCAACCGCACGGGCATGTAATGGGTACCAAGTGGGGCTGCATAACCCTTCCGAGCCGTGCCACACCTCCTGCTGACGCAGCCTTGCCGTCCCCTCTCCCACATCTGCTGAGCATCCGGCTGTTTCTGGCAGGATTTAGCCCACAGGTGGGCTGTGCTGCCAGGGCACTTCATCTGCTCCCGGACTGCTCTGTTTACAGTGCCAGAGCAGCTCAGAATTAAATTATCCCTCCAAACGGTTTCCAGCTTACGCCGACTTCTCGCCGCAGATGAAAGCCACGCTGTCACCCAGCAATCCAGCTGTTTGCCCACAGCGCTGCAAATCGGCGTGAAGGGCGGACGAGGGAGCTTTCAAGTCAGGCCGTTGTCCACCGCGAGAGACGGTGAAGCTGCAATTGCCTCACATTTTCCAGCTAAACCGAAGCAGGAAGCTCCCATGCCGATGGCCCGAGCTACAGGAAGGGCAGTCCTGCATGGGAGATTCATGTTTGCGGCAAGCGAATATACCCTCTGTGTGGCGTTTTGCGTGGGGGACGTGGCGAGCTGACTCTGCAGAGCTGAACGTGTCCCCCTCCCGCGAGGCCAAGGAATCATGTAAGTGTTTGCCAAACACCTCTGCCGACCACCAGAGTTTTTGCAACTTCTGTGTGAGGTGTGTGTATGTCGGCGTGGATCTGCTTTCACGGGCCTGTGATCAATGGCTAAATTAAGATCCTCTGCAAAACGTTCAGTCTGCAACTGAATTTTCCCTTTCTGGTGATTTCAGGCAGTGTTTGACATTAAAAACAGCTGTCTTAGGTAGCTAATTCCACTTGTCCCCAATATTTCATTATGACAAATGGGATGTATTTCCATCACTTATCATAAGATCAACACTGAAGCCAAGCAAGTGCGAGCTTATTTATTGTCAGCCAGGGGATGGATGGCCTTAAGTGCCTCCCTTAACAGGGATGATTCCTTAACAAAGGCTCTACTTACAGACTGAAGTGTCCGTCTTCAGGTGTTGTCTGTCCCTCCACCAAGTCTTGTTGATCACCCTGATTATGGCCACATGCAACATCGGATCCAAATACAGCAGTAAAAACAAAAACAATTTTTAGGGTTTTTTCCTCACCTGTGAGCGCTTGTTAGTGTGATTTTCTTCCCTTGATCCCGCAGTGTGGCTGTGTGCTCCTCCCTCTCGGAGGGACCACGGCTTGCCCCTGTGTTTGTGGGGAGAAGGAGGGCTGAGGGGGGCAATGGCACACAGAAACATTGCTTGCCCCCAGTTGCCGGGGCTGGGCAAGGCTGGCGGAGCTGAGGTTGCCACCGGGTCCCCACCGCCTCTCCTCCCCCTGCCACCCCATGCACCGGGACCCGCTCTGACACAGCCACGGCATTACAGCCCCATGTTATTTCAGTCACACCCGAGGGAGAGACTTCCCTTGTGAAGGGCTTCCTCAATACTTACTGTGATAATTACTGAAATAATTGCATTATTTACTATAATAACGCAAACTGGCCTTGCTGGCCAGGGCAGTCGGCATTAGCCACCATGGCCCCGATAAGCCCCGACCTGGTGGTGTTTGTGCTTCTCAGTCACCTTTATTTGTTTAAGAGGCCAGACAAGGCAAACACTTGTGATGCCTTGTTTACTCTGCGGCTTTCACTGCAGCATATTAAACTCATCATTGCTCCATATAGGCTGGAGATAGGCATTCTTCTGCTGGCAAGTGTTGACAGTAAGTAACAGACACTCTGCCGCAAGGTAACGTGTTTATACGCCGGTGCGAATGCCTGGTGGATTTTATCCCTGTAAAACTATCACAGATAAAGAAGCTACTATCAGATAAGTGACTATAATAAATGGCCACAATTAGTGCTCTGCTGATGAGACTACTCGGTGGTCTCTCTGCTCTCTTTTGGACAAACCCCAGGCTCCGCTTGCTTAGTATAAATGGAGACAAGGGCCATTTAAAATAACATCAGCCTCTCCTGATTTCTGGGGGCGTTTTACCAAAATACCTCTGTTAACTGAATTGAAATCTCCCTGTATTTATCTTCGGAGGATACACAAATTGGGAAAATTAAATCAGACATAAAGTAAGAATGTCTATTTAGACACACACCCCCCCCCCCACCATGGCTGCTTGCAGCTTCCCCTCCTTTTTCCCACCCCAGTCACACTCACGGGCTGTAGCACGAGAAGGGCCTGTTGTATCAGCTGCAGTCTAACCCAGCTTCTCTTCATTAGCAGCCCTCGTTTGTAAACTCCTGTTGCTTCATGAAGTGATCTTATAGTCACTGACTTAAAGGCCAGTTGACATCCAGCCGGATCTCGTTACGGCCAGGATTCAGAAACGAGCGCCTATAACTTAAGCACTTTGGCTGAAAATGTCTTTAAAAGACATTTATACCCTTACACAGCCCAGTCATTTATAGAATGACATGTATTTACAATGGACTGCTTTTACATATAAATATGTGTGTATATATATAGGTACATACTCAAATACATATACATATGTATATATACGTATGTATGTGCTGAAAGAGATTTCCGACATACTTTTACTGTCATTAAAATTATGATAATGGAAAAGCTCAGAAGGATTGGTTGTAAAACACAGGCTGTAATCCTCTTGAGTTGTTTTGCATCTGTAACTACACATTTTGTTTATATAGTGTCAGAATGGCACCATCCAGCAAGGCTGAAGATGTCTCCTGATCTCTCGTCTACCCCCTCCTGAAACACAGTGACTTTTTCAGAACCAGCCAGTGGAAAAAACTCTCTCCTGCTGGGATTTATACTTCTACTTGATTTAATATTTCTCAATTACAGTTTCAGGGGAAATGTCCTTGAATGGTAGAGGAAACCCCACATAGGTGCTCCACCCCAGGAATTAGGTGATTGTGCGCAGCAGGATTTATGATGGTTCTTTGTATTCCCATTGCCAGAATATCCCATAAACTCAGAAAAGTTACGCAGGCATCAGCGTGTTTACCTTTTCATGAGCTTAAAACTGATTTATTTGACCTTTTAAAAATAGGATAATACTTCTTGCTGAAAACACCGTGGAATCCAGATTAAAGAAAGGCTGTCAAGTAGTTTAAGCCCCAAACCTGAGCTGCCTTTAACTATTATAATTTGAGGACAGTGTTCGCCTAATTCAGTTGAAAGCCAGTATATGTCTGTCCGTCTATACATATGGTTGTATCAATTTATATATGTGTATCAATTTATATATGTATGTAGATCTCATGGAGACCTTTGCATGTATTAAGCCCTGGGGCTGTCTGGAGGAAAAGTAATTCTGGTGAGATATAATATCGTAATAAGTCCCTCCAGTGTGAACACTGCTTTAAGACACTGCAAAAAATCCATGTGGGGCTTTGCACCAGAAAGGCAATGATAATTATTTCAGTGTAATCGCACTGGTAAAAATTTCTCTAGAGAAAGCCTGATCTTAGAGCAGAGCAAGTCTTCCCCTCCTCCCCCCAGTAATTTGTTCACATAAGTCACCGGTTGTTGGTTTGCGCTGGTGACTGGGTTGTGTGCATGAGGCAGAATTCTCCTCTGCATTAGCTATTTACAACAATTTACAAATTTCCTTGAGTGCCCCGTGACCTGCCGAGCATTTGCAAGCCCCTGCGCCGGGCACGTTGTGCTGATGGAGTTACACCCGGCCCATCACGTTGCTTCTCGTCAGGGACGGGTACAATCAGCCGGCACAGTTCAAATCACAAACACACACCCAGCTCCTCTGCCAGGAATTTCCAAGTAGTCCAGTCAGGACTTAGGTTTTTTTAGTGTTCACTACAACCATGCACAGGAACTCACAGATTCAAAAAGCGAACAAATGAGAAAAATCAATAAGAAAAATCAATTAATTTCCCCCAGCCTGGCCCAGGGCTGGACTGTGTACCAATAGACGCGGAAAGCTAATAGACCCATTTATTTCCCAGTATCAACTTCAGCCGTGACAAATGAGCAACAAGTACTTACGTGAGACCCCAAACCCATTTATCTGTGGCATCAAATCTCATTCGGAGTACACAGTGGTACTACCAGCCTGCAGGTACTTTAAACAGATCATTTCAAGTGAAACGATCAGTTCAGTGGAAGTGTACTTTTAAAGACTGAAGACTCAGATCCGTGAATGGATGATACACTGAGGGTAGGGAAGCAGGGTTCCCTAGGGAGCAAAAGCACAGGTAGCAACCTGTGCTAGGTGAACACCTCTTACAAAATATCTCAGGCAGCCCCGGCTGTTGTGTGCCCGTGTGGAGTATTGTCACGGTGTGCGGTCACACCAGGAGTTTCACACGTGTAGGGGTCATGCCAAGCCTCCTCTCTCTGTGGGGAAAGAAGATGGCCTCTGGGTTCAGAAGAAGACCTCGCTCTTAGATGAGATTAGGGCAGCAAGCAAGGTTTACTTGTTCATGTCCTGCATGATCTTCCTCAGCCACACAAAAGAAGTGATTTGACTTAATCTTGGAAGTGCCTGCTTATTTTTTTACTCACTGTTGCTACTGGCATTATTAGTTCCAATAGTTTCATAGGACTGATCAGGTATACAAATCCTTTCAAAAACATCTGAAACTACTGGAAAACTGGATATTTGTATGGAATCAAGCAGGACAGACATGCAAAATGTCAAGAGCAGGGGCAGTGAGAGAGCTTTTCAAATAATAGAATGAAAAAGCTTGATTTTTCACATCTCCTTTCCCTCTTCTGGTCATCCTACTTTTTTTTATCTGGTGTATAAATATTTCTGAGTCAGCTTTCTGCAAAGGCATGTTTCAGTAAATTAAACCACTATTAAATATAGCTCCAGAAATTAAAATAGCTATTGCGTTCCCCCAGAATACCTCCTTAAATCACAGTTCAGGAAAACATCATTCACCTTAATGGAGAACCACTGTAATGGAGCAAGAAGCAACTTGGAAGCAGGAGCAGCAAAGACGGGAAGACATGGTTCAAGTTCCCCCTCGTATTTTCTTAGGAAGCAAAACTATCTTTACATAAGTAACTCACACAGTTCCAGCCAGGTTCACATAGTTTCAAACCGGACTTTGTTCAACCTCTCCTCTCTTTTCTTCTTTCTATATTAAAAAAAAAAAAAAAAAAGCCCTAGGAAAAAGTCTGTTTGGCAAAGGTACATACATATGTCTTAAAACACATAGAGAACTATATTAATGCTGGTGGCCGGGTTAATTTGCTCTTATGGGGGCTGAGAAGGGGTCCCTACACTCAGATCTGTTTCCTAGAGTTTATCGGTCCTCACTGAGACCTACTGAAGACTGCAGCCCAGGCTATTTCACAGTACACCACATAATATAACGACATATCCCATTGCGGGAGTACAATAGTGGCACTGTTCAATAGCTCGCCATACCTCCAGGCTCTAAGAGATGGTGGCCAGAGAGGTGAAAGAGAGTTGTCCTTTCCACGCACAACTTGGCTAACCAGGGGAGGCAAAGTGCCTGCTTCTCAGGGTTAATCTGTCCTGTTGGCTTTGATGCTCAGCCTGGTTTCATACCAAGAAGTGTTTAAAGTCAGTCTAATGTCCAAAAAGATTGCAAATGTGACTGGGTTTAAACAAAAAATATGTGTCTGCAATATTTGTTTGTGCCCCAGAAGCTTCCCACATTAAAAAAAGATAATATTAAAAAGCCCAAAGACTGGCTTTCCCAGTCTGGTCCTTGGTGGCTGATTTATTAGCTTTCCTGGTTTCAGCAACATGTTCAAGTTGCTAAAACCCATCCTGTTAAGCCTAATGTGTCTGGCATTCATCTTCACCTCAATACCATCTGCAGTAACAAGCAGCAGATCCCTGATCAACAGCTGCGATGCCTCCCCGGGAGTATCCTCCAGTGAAAAAAAGAAAGAAGAAAAGGATGAATGGGGTGAGCTTGCCTCCAGCTTGGGGCAATCCCTTGGTCCTGTTTTCCTTGACAATCACAGTAAGTTGTTGCATGGCCTGCACTTTCTTTTTTCTAATGGGAAGGATGAAGGGTTTTCAAGAGTCCTCTGTTTTAATGACCTTGCAACGTGGCAAGTGACAGAGGCTTTTCCTGTTCCTGTGGGAAGTATCTGTTCTCTTTATTTCTGCAATAGCGAAATTAAACTGTGAGCATGGGGTAAACACTTAGGAAAGTGACCTGCAGACATTTGCCCCAGTGAGGTTCTGTGTGTTCAATGACATTTGCTTTCTACAGCTTCTTCTCCCTTCACTCTTTCACCATTCTCAGTGGAGGAACCACTTCGCTGACAATAACACGAGTGGAAGGGGCAATTTTCATTAGAATACCTGCAAACGGGCACCTGAAGTAAAATTCACCCCATAACACTCACACCCAAAGATTTTCTCAGAGCTCCCTTAGAGGACCAAAACCCTGACCTGGAGTCACGTCTCACGAATGGCTGCTCGAGGCTGCCAGGGAGAGGGTGAGCATAAAATCTGAGTGGGTGTATTTAACGCTCCCTCCCTCCTGCTCTCCTGCCTCCACCCTTTCCTAACAATTCCCACGCCTGATGTAGTCAAGTGCTTGGTGATCCTGGGTGGGTTTCTGACATGAGTTAGTTGTCCCCCCTTGAGTTTTGTTATCGTCCAGCACCCCCTTGGAAAGGATTGTCCAGCTCCTCTTCCCCTTTCCTCTGCCTTGGTGGTGACTCTCGTTTGTTTCGTTTGATGGCCCCTGAGTAGTGCACAGGAATGTGTGTCTCTGTGAGCCTTTTCACGTTTCTGTAGCGAGGTGGGAGCACTGAAGTGCAGTTTAAGCTAGACTAGGGAGATCTTCAGGCCTTCCAAGAGGTATTAATGACAAAGGGAATGGCAGCCCCTCCAGAGGAGAGCAGTGAGCCCCTGCACACACCTCACGCGCTGTGTATCCCTCACCAGCCATGAGCTCCACAGCCAGCTGAAGAATCACTTTAAAATAAGAAAATTACAGATGTTCAGCCAGTGCACAGAAAAAGGGAACTCTAATCTCTGACAGTATAATGCTGTAAGTAGTTCTGTGTGCAGGTCCATTAGCAACAAACATGTTGAAGGAAGTAATTATTGTGGTAAATTTATTGACAGAGCTGGAAAATCCCTTTGTATCACTTCTCTCATTCTCTTCACTTTTTGCTTTCTTCTGCATACACATGATATTACCTCTGCTAATTTGAGCTCTCCAGGCTGAGGCAAGCTTCATAAGAACTGCAGTGACAATCCTAAAATGCAGTAGAAGAGCTGACAATCAAAAGGCTCCAGAGCAGCTGCTTTAGCACATCTACTTTAAAAAAAAAGTAGACAAGCATTATGAGAAGGAAAAGTGTGAAGAGTATTTAATAGATGACTGGAGGGTTTCAGTTGTAAGAAATCAAGAGCTTATCTCAGTGGAGCCTGACACTTGTTGAGACCTTAAAAGACATTATTGCGCAGGAAAAAAAGAGTGGGAATTTGGATTAGCCAAATTTGAAAGGAAGACTCTAAAAGCCAATATTGTTTACCCCATTTCTGACTTCGTCAGTATGAAGCCTACCTACTAAGATGTGGTTATATTCCCTTAGAGTCATTTGTGGTAAATATGAGTCTAAACACATATAAGTGATTGGGATTTTCTGTAACTAAGTGCCCTGGCATATATCTGCGAGTGTGCACTGCAGCAGGGCTTTTTGGCAATACAGAAAAGCTGACAAAATGCAACACAGGAGAATTATGTGGAGCATTACTGAGGCCTCACAGTATTGGAGGAGACTGGAACTAGATAGGTAGAAAAGCGGTTGCTTTACAAAATCAAAGAGATTGATTTGGGAGAGGAGCATTTCATACGAAAAATGCTGGGGGCATCTGGTAAACAGTCTGGGACTGGACAGCTGAGCTCAGGCTGCAGCATTTGTGGGAAAAGCTGGCAACAATGAGTTTCCTAACATGATTCAGAGCAATTTGGATTTCTGAGCACTTTGAGCTCTGATGAAAAGCACGAGAAGGAAGCAAAGTGTATTAGTATTAGTAGTGGTAGAATCATAGAATCATAGAATCATTCAGGTTGGAAAAGACCCTTGGGATCATTAAGTCCAACCAT
>KZ506469.1:204382-220954 GCA_002844005.1 Limosa lapponica baueri
ATGTCCTTTCAAGTAGTTGTAGAGAGTGATGAGGTCTCCCCTCAGCCTCCTCTTCCTCAAACTAAACAGTCCCAGCTCCTATTATTATTATTATTACTACTATTATTATTAGCAATATTGCAACACCAATATTGTTATGAGTGAATCAGCAGATGGCAAATGCCTTTCAGTGAAGGCACAAGCAAAATAATGTGTCTGGTAGCAAGGAGTGAAGCTAATGATTACGTGCTAAATGAAACAGCCATTCAGCGTGCTGATCAGGAAAAAACATTTGGGAGTCATTGTGGAAAAAACATGGAAACCATTAGCCCAATTCAGAACAGCAGGAAAGGTAAAAGCAAAAGAGGTGGTGCTGTTCCTGCACAATGCTCTAGTTGGGTGCCTTATTTCTAAGTTATTCTCGTTTTTGTTGTTGTGGCTATGCTCACGTTAGCCACCGAAAGCAAAGGTCCTGTTCAGCTCAGCAAGGTGTCCCCGCACCCAAAAGAGGAGTCCCTTCTCCAAAGCATTTAGGGTAGAAATCTCAAAAATGCCTAAGCAGGCACTCACGGGGGTGGGATGGGGTACCCCATTGTCCCCACTGACTGCAGAGGGCCCTCTTGGCCAGCCAAAGCTGCAGGAGGTGAGCCCCTCTGACACCATCAATATGGGAAAGGTGAACCAGCCAAAGCTGCCGGCAGGACCAAGAGGAGGTCTCAGGCCAGCACTTCCAGGGTCCCTCTCCCTGTGCTGTGAGAACGTCCTTCAGCCTCACACCACCCTAGCCCAAAAGCTGAGGTTGACACCACCAGGAATTGAGCTCATGCCCACCAGGAGCCACATGGAACCCTTTTTCTGGGGGAAGATGCTTAATTTCTGAGCCAAGCCTGTCACGAGGGGTCGGTGAAGCTCCTCCATGAGACCATCCTCAGGGGAAAGCAGGCCATTGGGCTGGATCAAGAAGGAGAAGAGGTTGCAATAAGGGAGTCCAAAAGCTGATTTTAACCATGGGTTGGGGATTAACTGCACGGCATTCAAAGGGTACAAACCAGGGCTTCATTTATTATAGTGGGACACAACTGCTCCAGCAGTATTTTCTAACCTGCCTTTCTGACTGTCGGGCCCAGACCCAAACCCGACAGTCAGAGTGGTGCAGAGTAGCGCAGAGGTGGATGGCTTTTGTTTGCTCTTCTTCTCATCCCCTTTTTTTTTTTTTTTCCAAGTGGGCTCTACTGCTGAAGTGTAAGAGTGCTTTGCTCCTTTTAAAACAGAGAGGTCTGAGTCCAGTCATCTTTTAGTGCCTCCCTTGCAGCCAGTTAGACCACAAAAATAAGCAAACTGAAGAAAGGAGTCAGAGCCTAAGCCCTTTGTGGGAGATTGATTGTAAAGCTGGTGGCAACATGACAAGCTGATTTGTGGTGGCTCCTCGTATCTTGTTTGAACTGCAAACCTCAGTCACATTTATTTATTGTATCCGTACAGATTTGTCACGACCAGCCTGACCATGAAGGCTGGTATCTCCTGCCCTGGCCAAGGAATGCCAGGCGCGGAAAGGGCACAGGTAGGTGTTTGTGGATCGGGTGAGTGGGACACCCCACGCGTCCCCTCTCAAAGCACCCAGCAAAGCTCTCCTCTGCCTCAGCGCCGGCTGGACGAGGGGCTCGGCTTGCTGCCACGTCTGGTGACGCCATGGCTTTCTCTGACGGCACCAGCCCCAGGCTCCACAGCTCCTTCACAGGGACCTGGACCCCTTTGCAAGGCCCAATTCCCTTCACTGTCACCTTTTCCAGCGATAGCTGGAGCAGCTGTGTCTTCTTCCTCCATAGCACAGGGTTGCCAGAGAGCCTGAGGGGCCCAGCAGCCAATTTCCATACTTGGATCTAGCTCTGTATCTGCATCATATTTTCTGGAAACAGTAGTCGTGTAACGGGTCCCTCTACCTTCTACACAAACGTGATTTAATGTCTTCCTCGGGAGCAGTGAGCTCATCTGCTATAACATGGAACTGTAAGAAGGATTGGCTCTTCTCTTATTAATGTAATCACTTTAGACTAGTTGATATGTCCTGTATACAGCTTATGGTGTAGAGTTTTATAGCATATTACTGCACCTCCATATAAGTCTAAACTGGTCATAAAATATAATCACTTACTGAAAAAAAAATATATTAACGCTGCTGAAACTAGGACACAAAGTGATTTTCATAGCAACGGATAAATAAAGGCCTTGGCACAAGTCCTACTCTTTTGCACAGAAAAATGCAGATAAAAGGGAAAGCGCTATACCCCTCCTCCATCTCTTTCTCATCTTTTACTCTTTCCCTTTGCCTTCAAAGTATCCCACCAGCCACGAGCAGAACCATCGTACTGACAGTCCTAAAAGGGCTGCAAACTTCTCGCTCCGTCCAGCAGCTCTTGCTGTTACCGAGGCCCCACGGATCCACGGGAAAAACACCCTGTGACTCCACAGGCAGTCTTGGAAATGTTTTTGCCATTTTTTCTTAGAGACACCAGCCCACTAAAAAAAATTGATAACATTGGGAAGCAAGACGCTGCTGTACCTACCAGAAGCATACTCTCGCCAGGTACCAGAAAGCAGCACAGAGGCAGACTCTGATGCTGAGTAAAGCTTGTCTAGACACAAAATTAGATCAGGGTAAAAAGACTACTGTGTTTCGGCTCTCTTCTGTTTATATGGCTCGTATCAACACAGTATTTTAGTACGTGATGTCTATTTATGTATTTAACAGTTGTTAAACAGCTGTGCAAAGGACTGTCTGGATATTTTTATTTTAGTTTAAAAGCGAGTCAAAATACAGTTATATGTATAGTATGATTTAAGAGCAACCTAAATGGCCCAAATTTAAACTGAGGTAAGTACATGTCCAAGCCTTTTGGTAAGGTTTAATTTTATTAGTTTAAAATCACACCTTAATTTAAAACATACCCTCATCCTGAATCCAGTCTTCACCGGTATTTAAATAGCCCTTTTTCCCACCGCACCTAATGATATGAAACGGAGGTTCAGAGTTACAGGACGAGGTGCCTGTGGTGGAAGAAGGCATGAATACCTTTCAGGTCTTTCTCAAAGCCACTGTGAGCATTCAGCCCTTGCAGCAACCTTGGCCGTGGGGCAGTGGGGATGGCAGCAGAGGCAGGAGCAGTGATGGAGCGGCTGGTGATGGGGGTGATGCACACGGTGCTGCTTCTCCAGCAGTGGTCGAGCATCGCCTTCCTCCTCTCCATCACAGCTCTATGCAGGGTAGCGTTCAAACCGGTGGCAAACAGGCCCAGGAAATGCCCTGAGTGGAAAAATAAGATGGTTTGGAGGTGGGAATGAGTAGCCCTGGGGAAAGGGCCGAGCACAGAGGCGTGGGATGCTTGAGTATCACAGCCCCTGCACATCAGCCCATCACCCCACGGCTAAAGGCGGCCCCAAGATTTTTGAGGGGCGTTCCCCAGGTCCCCATGAGGGAATTAAGAATGACATTATCTGTCCAATGAAAGTGACTTTTCTGTCCTCCTCAAGCACTCATACATATGCAGACATAAAAAAACCCATAATATTTTATTTAGGGATAAAAAGAGTATTCCTACTCCCCCTTTTTCTGTTGGTTTCCACATCTGTTTTTGTTTGGCATTTCGGTTGGTTATTTGGATTGTTGGGCTTTTTTAGACTCAGGGGGGCTAAGTAAAAAAGCCACTGGTTTATTTTCAGTGTCAATTTTTAATAGAAATCTCAGTGTGACACATATAATCAGAGAGAAGGAGCAGTAAGACAGCTCTGGGTGAGGGATGGGGGGGGGAGGGGGGGGAGGAATTACCACCTGATAACACCGCAGTAAATTGTTTCCTAATATCTATTACACCATGTTGCTCAAGGGCCTGGAAGACTTTCAGAGAGAGAGCACATTATCAGCAGCAGCAGGGTTTTGTGGCTGGTGGGGAGAGAGAAGGAGAGTTACTGCGTGCTTCAGTGGGCAACCAAACGTCAGCCAGACCCAGCTTTGGCGACACGGTTTCCAGGGAAGAGAAGAACATCTCGGGGCTCTAGCAGTTGGTGAACATAACAATAAATAAGCATCTGCTCCTCGCCAAACAGGTCTAAATTGTTTTGAAATGCAGTCAGCAGAAGCTGGGGACTTCTAATGCAAGTCTCTGTTGCTGGCAGCCATGAGGTGAGCCACCTTGATGGCCCGCACTCAGCTTCAAGGCCACCCTGAGATCCTACAGAGCGAGTCTCCCCTCTGACAGTGTGTCTGGATGAAACATTTCACAGCAAAGCACACTCTTCTCTTATCCTCCACACAGCATCCTTCTTGGGGGTCTGAGTCTGTGTGTCTGTGCCCTGGGAGAACCGGGCAGATAGCTAAAGACCTTCCTGCAAACATGGTACACAAAATGTTTGCTGGTCAATCCACCCCCATATCTGGCCCAGTCAGTGAGACCAGCAGCTAAACAGGTCAGCCTCTGTCAGGAGAAGAAAGTGGGCTACAGGGGGAATCACTCAGTGTGGACTGACCAGACAAGGTGGGAAACAGAAGATAAAAGTCTACATGTGGGAATCTGAAGGAAACCCAGACTACCAGGGCTTTCAATTCCAAAAGGCAAAACCCAAAACTGCTTCTTGAGAAGCTGTGGATGCCCTCCCCCTGGAACTGTTCAAGGGCAGGTTGGACAGGGCTTTGAACAACCTGGTCTAGTGGGAGGTGTCCCTGCCCAGGGCAGGGGGTTGGAACTCGAAAATCTTTAAGGTGCCTTCCAATTCTAACCATTCTATGATACTTACGCAGACCCACCTCGTTGATAGCCATGAGGTCCTCCCTTCATCTGAGTAATGCATCCTACATGGAGTCCTTCACAGTAGGACAGGATTATAAACACTTGCAGGGTAATTTCCAGCACGGCTACAGTAGAAACAAACTTGCCGGAGCTGGAAAAATGAATCTGTCATCGCAAGATCAGTATTTGCAAGTAGAAGTGTTCAAGTCTAGCTTATGAAATTGTTTGCCTTGGCTTCAAGTCTGTCACTTTTAATGGATATTTTGTATTTCAATGGCATAGAAGTGAAGGAGTGTGTTCCTCCATCAAGATTTCAACAACCATTGGCTTTGGAAATATCTCAGACAGTCCATCTTTCCTTTTTTTTACTGTGCACATGTGAAAAATGGCATGACCTCTACTATTTCAACAGGTGGCTTTTCACTGTAACATGCTCCGTGTGCTGCCCAAGCCTTTGTTGTGGTCTTGCAGTGGGGCACCTCCACCGGCAGAGCAAGCTCAGTTCTCCTACATTAACGTCAACAGTGCAATCCAAAAGTCTAAGTTTTGAAAAAGTGATACCAAGCAAATGGATCTGCACTGGAAACAAAAAATAAACGTAGCAGCTGAAAGCTGGATTCCTTTCACGTGCCTGTGTGGGAACAAACTGAATCTGTCAGTCAGCAAAGGGGAGCTACAAGGAATTGTCTCTCAGGACTCCCCCGTGGATGGGAATGTATTATCTCCCTCGGGCATGGGATACCTCTGCATTTTCATGTCATGTTCCCATGTAGTAAGAGACAATTAAATCAATCATAAGATTCATAATAAAAAGTGAGTGTGTATCACTTCATCATCGCTACCTTTCTCAGCTAACATTGTCTTATCGAGCATCACAAGGATGAGGTCATTACCTCAGATGAACCTTCTCCAATATCCTCTCAGGCGCTTTGGATTGATCTCACATTTCAAGGGACAAAATAAATCTGAAAGAAAAAAAAAATGTTCCCAGAATTACTTATTTACAGAAGTTGTCTCCTGACTTTTAGCAAGGCTGTTTCGAAGGGGAACAGGTCAGCCTTCTGTCAGAAGTGGTCTTCAACCCACACTTGGCAGCTTTGGGCACCAAACCCCAAGGAACCAGTTCTTGCACACAACTAGTTAGTGCCGAGGCCAAAGCTCTCACTGCACTGGAGACAGTCGTAGGAAAACCAAACCTGAAAATAACCCAACATTCCAGTGCAAAGGCAGATCAAATAATTACTCAAGAAAATGCGTGCAAGGCCCACTACTGGTAACACAAGGAACATTTTAGGAAACTGCTTTAAAAAAAACGACAACTATGGATGAAAAATACTCACTTAGCATTTCTTTCCTACAGGGAGGAGCCTAGGCTTTCATTTGACTCATTTTTCTGATTACTATTCCACACCAGCCTTTTCAAACAATGTCATTCAAGGAATCTTACCTGCTGTGCTTTGTGTAAATTGCCTTTAAAATACTTGATCTTGCCAAAAAAAAAAAAAGGTCAAAAATTGATTAAAAAAACACAATCTGTTCTTCCCCAGCGAGCTTAGTGCTATCGCTTTTCCTTTTTGCACTGTTTCTTCTTCTGCCTCGTTCATGGTTATGCAGAGAGTAGAACTGGCAAATGACTCGGGACAAAGTTGGGCCTAAATAAGCCAGGTTCATGATGCATTATCCCCATAAAACCTGGGCCCAGCATTGAAACTCCCCTGGCTGAAAACCCCTGACTTGAATTACCACCTTTAACAGGATGGATCTTGATGAGGGTTTTCATCGTTGCAGGTTCCTGGGTTGTTGACCTCAGTGAATCTCATCACACGGGCAGAGGTCCCCACAAAAGCACAGCTCTATACGGTGGATTTGCCTCAACTTTTACAAAAAAGTGGAGGATGGAAGGAAAGAGTGCTCTGCATTTCTCAGGATGGCTCCTGGTGTGCCGAGTTTTAACAACGGGAACTTTGTGAGGTTGCACTGCTGCCCAGGCTAATTCCCACTCAACCACGTCCTGTTGTGACCCATCACCCGTCCTAGTCTAAAATGACAGACTAGCATTTGGGGCCCTACTGAAATATGGGGCAGGAGGGACAGTGAGGTATGAGTTTAGAGCAGTCCATGGTGCAGTTGCTGAAGGAGGGCCAGACAGGACTCAGGGCTTCAGCTGCACATCTGCTCCTGGCACAGGGACCACGCAGCTCACACTTACCCCATCGTTCCTGGGGATGGATGGACACCATGCCGGGTTCCCATCCAGGCACTGTCAGCTCCTGTGCCTCAGAGGTCAGAGGTACGGATCAACATCAGCCAGGGGAACCCTAAAATAGTGCCCTGCAAATCTGAATGGGGAAAGGGAAGGAGATTCTAATTACCTTCAAGGCAAATGGTCCTTTAATATCAAATTCCCAACCTCACAGCAGCAGCCTGGTGGTCTCTGGGGTTCAATGTGTCACCAGAGGGGGTGGGGAGCAAGTCACTAAATGGTATGTACCTAGCATCGCTGCCAGTGGGTGGGAGATGTGGGGATGTGGAGAAGCCTCCAGTGGGCTGGAGAGCTTCTTGTAACAGCGAGGCTGTGGGCCAGGTCTGGGGCTCCTCCATGGAAGCACAGAGCGCTCCAGTGGTACGGGCCAGCTTAGGAGCTCATGCATTTCAGAAACACACTAAATAAACAAGCGGACCAGGGATCGGTAACCACTGCTCCTGTAGGAAATCCATGCAATGAAAAAGTCATCAGCCCTGCCTTTTTTTTATCCATTCCTCTCATTCCTCAGATTGAATTTCTTTCCATGCCATGCTTTCCCACCACTCAGCACCCCTCCCCGCAAATGTCTGTTTCCTTCAGAGCTGCAATATTGGCCACCAGCAAGGAAGAAAAAGCTGATAAAAGATGATACACCGCTCTCATTATTCCATAGTTTTCTCTTGATGGATTTAGAAAGGTCCCGAATGCAAAGAGAAATTAAATCAGCAGGTAGGAAGAAAGATGCAAAGTGAAATTCAAGATGCTGGAAAGCTGCTTTTCTCCGGAGGTCCTACTCTTCCCTCCGTCCGGAAGACAGGAAAGAGCAGACTGTTCATGACAGAGGAGAGAAAACTTCTGGGGGTCTTTAGGGGCATCTCAATCAAAGAAATTATTTTCCCACAGACCAGAGCTGAGCAAACCTTAATGGCTTTTTCCTGATTGAAGAATAAATCAACTATTAATTTACGACCTGAAGTGTATATAAAACCCCTCCAAATGTTTTCCAGTTCTGCAAGTATCAATGCTGGCGTTCTTTCTGTTTGGGTTTGATTCTCACCAGCTGATTCAGCTAATGGACTAAATATTCCTCACGAAGCTGCAGCTTCAAAAGATAAATAAATAAAATGCTTAATTTAATAAAAAAAAAAGGCCAGCCGTGTGTTTCCAGCATAGTATTATATATAAGCGTACGCATAGAGATCCACATGTATTAGAGATAAAGTTAAGTGTAAGCACATGGCGGGCTGGAGGAGAGGGCGTTTGCGTGGGGAAGCCAAGGGCCCATGTGCAGGTTATTAGCAGGGGGGGCGCGGAATTCTGTACGGTGGGAGCAGAGGCAGCGCAGAGGGGCTGCTGGGGGCGCGGGGGGGACACACAAGCACACACCGTCGCTGCCGGGACATCCTGTTAACTGGACCTCGGCGGAATTGAGAAATAGCTCTGGATCGCTTTGTTTGTTTAAATGGAAGCCAACGTTTTAACAGCAATAAAGGCTAAATAGTTCGCCAGTCCGGCTATCCAGGCGAGCACGATCTCTGAAATATATAGGCTGCATTTAAGAGGCTGAACCCCGCTGCGCCTTCGTTTGTATACACACATTGTTTGGGCAGCCTGTATAAATTGTAAAATAAGATGACAATATTAGCATCTTCCCTTGGCTTCCCCTCGCCGACAGAAAACCGCAGAGGGAACACTATTCAAGCATTTCCTTTATGCTCATAAGTTAATCAAGAAACATCAGGGAATAAGACAGCTTTATAGCTCTCCAGTATAATGCGATACAACTCGTGGACTCTGAGTGATTTTACAGTTACCTTTCCAAAGTGTGGCAAACAGAACAACAAGAGGAAAAAAAAAAGAGAGAAAGAAAAAAAAAAACCTAAATAATGTTTGCGTCTGGCTCTCGAAGGCTGGCAAAGAAGTTGCAGGAGAAAAAAATGTGTTTGTGACTTCCGAGCCGGCCGCCTACGGACAGAAATAACAACAGTAATGAAGCTACGGAACATCTTGAGCAATTTACGAGAGGATTGTGCTCAAAATATTAGGCGCCGCCACGAAAAAAAAAATAAAAATGCCATCGCTGCTGTTTCAAAGTCAGGGCTCGATCCTGCCACCGGTAGGGGGTTTTTTTTCATGATACCTTTGGCAGCCTCACGTGTAATGATAATAAACCGTTTTCCCCCGAAGGGCTCCGTACCTTCGGCTGTAGCGGGGAGGGGAGATGCAGCCCCCGGGGAGACTGAAGCGCCCCCAGGGAAGTCCCTGCCTTGCCCTCAGCCCCCAGCAGAACCCCGACTGTTTGGTGCCGGAACCCCCTCCCTCCCAATATCATCCCTCTTCCAGGTGAAAACCGTAACGCGCCTTACACCTCCGAGACTATAAAGAGGATGGTCGGGGGAACATAAATACCCCAAATAAATTCTCCTCTCCCCTCACACCTTCGCCACCCAGGCCCATGGAAACAGGGAGCAACCTCCCACGATCATCTACTTAAAAACGCATCTTCCCCCCCGCCCAGGTACTCCTGGGCAATAACTTCCCCGAGGTCCTCCTTCAAACGACTTTCCGCCCTTCCCCTGCTCAGCATCTCTCTCGCTGCTCCCCAGCGCTCCCTATTTTTAGGTTTGGGAGCGATTCCCGCCCCGATGCCTTCATCAAGGGAGGAGAGAAGGGGACCGAGAGGAAGCCCGGAGGGTCGCCGGGCACCCTGCGAGTTTGCAGCCCGGCGACACCTCCGAGCCCGGCTCCTCCCGGCAAACATCGCCGGTGCTTTTCGCTTTTCATCTGCCTTTCACCCGCTCCAACGTTTATAGCTAAAGGAGTTCACGGTTTACACACAGTAAAACGTCGATATTGAGCTTAATGGTTGCGGAGAAAAGGCTCTTCGCAGGGATCCTCATAAAAGCCCTTTATTTAGTTTCGAGCATTTTCTTGTAATCAATAAAAGTTGGCTGTTATCTCCCGGCGCATTTAGCCGGGAAGTTTATTGCCTGCCGGGCGGATTAAGGACGAGACAGGAGTGCACCATACAAGGAAGGGACTCCGAAGTCCCTAGATCCGAGCCTCGGATTCATAAAATATAACCATCCATTACGTTGCCGATATCTGGAGCCAGCAAATATATACAGACTATAAATTGTCGCCGGCGGGGTGCGGGCCGGGCGGGGGCGCGGGGGCTCGGCCCGCCCGCATTCCTCCCCGCGCCGGGGGGGCGCCGGGGGGGTCCCCGGCCCATCCATCACCGCCGTTATGACTCTGCGATGCAGCAAATGGGTTGTGTAAAGAGGCAGCGTTTGACAAGGTGGCATGGTTATCCTGTCCAAATGATGCATAATATTAGTATTAGGGCTTAGATCATCGCATGCTTTTAAAATCATCACCGCTAAATAGGGGGGGGGAGTTCCTGAGGGCTGCAGGGGGCAAAAGTTTCCATGTAGATAATGATTATAGATAGGGGGATTTATGAGGAGGGGTGCGCGCACAAATAAACACGTCTACTGTAGCCGGAGAGAGGGACCCGATCCGGCCGGTGCCGCGGAGCCGCCCCCCGGCCCGGGGCGGGTTGCAGTGGCTGGGGCCGGGGCACCCCCGCAGCCCGGGGGAGGCCATCAGGACCGCACCCCTCCTATCCCTCCCGGGCGCGTCCCCAAGGGCTCGTTTGAGGAGAAAGTAGAGACCCCTCCTCACAACCGCTAATCGGCCACGGCTGCGGCCACGGACACCAGTGGGTGGGGGCGGAAAGGGGCTCTCCGGGGCTGGGGAAGGGGCCACTCGGGCCAAACCCTCCACGTCAGGATCTGCCCTTAGAAATACATATCGGTGAAGCGCATTGTACCAGGATGTTTTCGGGGATACGGCCCGGCCCCGTTCCGCATCTCATGCTCCTTCTTCTCGCTTTCCGGGGCTGGGGTGAGGCACGGGCCGGAGGCTCGGGGATCCCGCAGAGCCGTCTGTCCCGGCCCCGCACGGGTCAGCGCCCTCCGTAGCCCGGCTTAAATCGGGCTCCCACGCCTGCCGGCAGCCCGCCCGCGGAAGGGTTAAGGGAGAGAATTCTCGAGCCAAGGGAAGAAAAGGAGAAATAGAGAGCCCCGGCTCCAGCCTTCCCCTCCTGCCTTCCCGATAAACCCCGCCGCCGCTCCCCTGCCCGGGGCACCGGCAGCGCCCGGTTCCTGCGAGGCTGCGGCGTTTTTCCAGGGTAAACGCCTTTGGGATGCCGCTGGAGTCAGCGAACGTAAACCAGGGGGGAAGAAAGCGCCTCTTAATTTGCCATCTGCGCTGCCGCCTCGCCCGGGGCCGGCACCGGGGCACGGCCCGCGGAGTGGGGCAGCAGACCCCGGTGACAACGGTGCCGTGAGGAGGATAAAATCCTCGTCCGGCGTGATTTATCAGCCGCCTCTGACCCCTGAATAGTTGACTTACATGGCTGGTGACACATTACCCGGGAAATGGGGCTGGCGTGATTTGTGGAGCGTATCTCGCCACCGCCACCCTGACCCTTCTTTTCGGCTGCTGGGCTCAGGAAACCCTCCAGCACCTCCGTCCCCCTCAACCCCTCCAGCATCCCCATCCCTTGAGTCACCCCCATCCCCACATGCAGGTGGCCAGGTTAACCCCACCGGGCCCGGCCAGGCAGGCGCGGGTGGTCCCGGGCAGCCTCCTCTTTTGGCCGCCAAGGGAAGGCACTGGTCATCGCGGTGGGGGGGGAACAGGCGAAGACCGGAAGAGATGGCCTGGGACCAGGCATAGCTGGAGGGGTGTGATGGCTGGAAACCTTTGATTTGGGGTTTGCCTGGAGAACGGGGGTGGAGGAGGGTGGCCTGGGTTTTTTAAGGCAAGCAGAAATTTGATTATAGCGTACGGCAGAGGTCTGTGATTTGCGGGCAGCGGATTTCATTAACTACGGCCGTTTGAGTCCCGGAAAACCCGGTCAGGCCCGCGGGGCCGGGGATGAAGCTGACCCCGAGGGCGGGTGGCGAAAGGGGCTCGGCTTCGGGGGCCGGTACCCCGGGCCGGGGAGAGCCGCGGTGGCTCCGGGCTGCTGCGGCCGCGGGGCTGGCCCGGAGGCCACCACTGCCCCCGCGGCTCCCCCGCCTCGGCTCCCCCCGCAGCCTGCAGGCCCCTGGGATCGGCCTGGCGGGAGGGAGACCCGGGGGCGGCCGCCTTCCCCCTACCCCGGCGGGCAGGGGCAGCCCCAGCCCCTGCGCTTGCTTTCTGCGGGGGGGTTGAACCTGGGGCACCCCATGTCCACCCGTGTCACCTGCTGCAGCCGTCACCGGGGCGAGAGGAGGGTTGAGTTGGTTCCCCCCACCTCTAGGTTTACCTATGGCTCTTCCTTTTCTGATGATGATGATGATGGTGGTGGTGGCAGAGGCGGGCAGAAGGTGCTCGGGGCGGCAGCACAGCCCGCCCCTTCGGGGGCTTTCGGGCTGCCTGGCTGCCCGCCGGCGCAGAAGTGGTATCGGGTCTAATTGCCGTCAACGAATGTCACCGGCAGAAGGAAAAATAAAAGCTGCCTCCAAAGATCCCGGAGCAGAATTTGGCAGGGCTCCTAAAGACACCAATTAGCAAAGGCTAAACCCATTAATGAAGTGGCGGCTCTCTGGTTTCAGCCAGGTGGTGCAGATCAGAGCGCCTGTATCTGCAGCAGAGCTCCGCTTTCCTCCAGCCAGGACCTCACAGCAAACCTCCACATCAATAATACGCTTAATGGATCTCATTAGGGCTGGGGCCGCGAGTCCCGGCCTGGGAGCAGGGGAGCTGAGGGGAGTTGGGGGGGGGGGGCAACGCTCCCCCCGCAGGTACCTGGCGCTCCCCGTTACCTGGCTGAGCTCAAGGGTTTGCGCAAACTCCATTTCTAGTCGGCTTTTCCAAATAAACGAGACCTCGGCGTCCCCTCGCCGGGCTGACCAACCCTCTCCCCTCCCTTCATCCGAGCCCCCTCAGCCCGCCGAGCTACGAGCGTCCTCGGCTGCGCAGGGTCCCGCTGCGGCGGCAGCGCCTTTCCGCGGAGCCCGGCAGCCCCCACCGCGCCTCGGCACCGGAGCACGCCCCCGGGTCGGGGCTGTGGAAGAGAAGGGAAGGGGCTTCTGCAAAATTTATTTGAAAAGAGAAGCGTCCAGACCTTCCAGACCTCTCCTCTGTAAAAGGGGACAGGGGAGACGGGAGGAAATATTTCCGCTTCAGCTAAGGGAGGGGAGAATAAAAAAAGGGGGGAAAAAAAGGAAAGCTCGGGTCGGATAAGCTCGGCCGAGGTGAGCGAGAATATTTAGCTAATGGATGTGGACTATGAAAGGAGACTTCATATTTCTCTCCGAGGAGTCTCTCCAGGTCCGCAGCCGAGAATACACACAGCAAACGTTGTGCTTGAATTATAGCTGAGGGTTTGCTTTATTTGAATTCACTGGTGTTTATTTAAGAAAGTGAATAAAGGTTTTGTGTAAACAGCCATTATTTCTGATGAGCGCTCAACAGCAATAAGAAGGGGGTGGTTTTTTTAGTCGAGATTGTGGCAAAAGTTGACATTTCGGAGATTGCAGTTTGTCTTACCGACGCCAGGCAGTCCCGAGGCATGAACTGCAGGGAAAGCTGTGTGTGCCTGTGAGTGTGAAACGGCGATGCCGAGCGAACCGGGGTCTGAAAACAATTATTTTTTAAGACATCAGCTTAAGCCCGACATTAAAATAAAATAAAAATATTTTCCTAAGGAGAGGGGCCGGTCTCGCTCAGCTAACGAGGGAGGCGAACTCAGGTTTCGCTGCCGCCGGCCCCCGCGCCGGGCTCTGCCCGGGGGGGGGCAGAGCCGACCCCCCCCACCGCCGGGCGGACCCCAACGCCGGCTCCTCGGCCGGCCCTTTTTGTTTAAAAATATTGCGTCTGCTTGTTTTGTTGTATTACCGCTATTTATTTTATTTTTTTCTTCTAACGTGGCTGTTATTTGCGAGTCTGGCTCGAGTCTCTTTGGAGACGGGAGGGTTTCGGTTAGAAATCAGGCGAGAAGAAAAGAATCTCGTTGCGCTTTTAATGCAGCGTCCTGGGGAAGGTGGGGGGTATCGGTGAGCTGCTCCCCGGGAAGGAGCTCGGCAGGAGCTGGATCTGAGCAGCCCGGCTGCGCATCTCTGCGGGTGTGGATGCTCGCAGACGGGGCTGGGATGTCGGAGCGGCACGGAGAGGCCTCCCGCTTCGTTATTAATCCGATTTCCCACACATGCCACGCAGGGAGGAGGCAGGGAAACCTCTGGTCCCCGTGCGGCCGTGTGTATCGCTCCCCTTTCTTGGTCTCCCGTACAACCCCTCATCTAAAATAAGCCGGAAAAATCTCTGCCCGGCACTTGGGATGGAAAAACGGAGCGGGTGTGTGCCGGAGAGCCTGGCCTGGCCGGGGCCGTGGCGACCGGGTGCAGCGCCGGGGAAGCCCCTACAAGCCCCTTCGAGGGGACTTCTGCCCCCGCCGTGCAGGGGGAACCGCGGGACAGAGACCCGCTGCGGTGAGTGGGTGCAGCCCGAGGGATTTGGGATCGGCTGGCAGAGCTCCGAAAGGAGTCACAACGGATTTGGGGCGGGGGGAAAGGGGTAAAGAGACCGGCCGAAAAGCTGCGACCCCCAGTTTAAAGACCGTCGAGGAACCGTGGGCTCGGGCGTTTCGCCCGGAGAAATAACCAGCATCAAAAGCTTTTCGTCTTATCAGGCGGTAATAAAGCAAACAAAAAAAAAGGGGGACCCTCAGGCTTTTTTGGACCTGTTCTAGAGGGCTGTTGCATGGCGCTACGAATAGGTCGATTTCGCCGACGAAGGGCGATCGAGCTGCCTGCAGTCACGACACTGTCCCGACTTATTTTTATTATTATTTTTTTTTGCCCGCAGAAATGTAATGGTAAATGCAGCCTCGCGGGACCGGGCAAACCCCCTTCCCTGCCGAGACGGGCACAAATCCCTCCATCCGCGCATCTTTCTCCAAACTCGTTTTGGTGGGTTTGCTCTACCTGCCCGAGGACGTGCGCAACGGGAGCAATGGGGCGGGGGGGAGAGAGAGATTTCCCCCCCCCCTCCTCGTCTCAACCGGAGAGGAAAATAAAACCCCTCCTGGCTCCTCCGCTCGGCCAGAGCAGCAGCCCGAGGTGCGTGGAGCTTCAAAGACTGGAGGCTGGGAGGAGCTGGGGGAGCAGGAGGCAAAATCAGGAGCGGGGCGAAGGAATTTTAGCCCAGGTCTTTCACTGGGATCTGAGCATCTTTCTCCGGAGCCTGAGTCCCAGCAGAGTTATTTTCCCCCTTTTTGCCGCGTTATCTTAAAAAGGTGCTATAAAGGCGCTGCTCTCTCCTCGACCCGGGGTCCAGGCGGGCATTGCTCTCCCGTTATTGGGGGGGTCAAGAGGGGGGGGGAGCAGCCCCGCGCTTGGAGGAAGCGCGAATTCCTCTAACCCAAGGGAAGAGAAACTCTTTCCCGACGCGCTTTTCCTTTCTCATCTGACAAGAGCCATCTCAAACCCTGCTCTCCCGCACGGGTTGGTCCTTAGGAAACAAAACCAAGAGGCAAACGAATTCCTGCGTGTCCGTGAGCCGCACCACAGTGGTTTATCGGGAGAGAGAGAGTCATGTGTCGCTGGAATTGCGAAGTCCGGCGGCTTCCCTTGCTCTTGGGGGAATTTATGACCCCTGCGCTGATGGGCGCAGCAGCGGCCCTAGGGAGAGCCGCTTTCTGGGGCTAAGAAGGGAACTGCAGGGCCCGCTCCGCGCCCCGAAAAGCCATGACACCACCCGTTTTCTCCCTGACAGTGTCTCACAGGCAGAACCCTTCCAGATCCTTCCCCCGATGCCGCCTGCTACTCTGTCCCAGCAGGGCTCGGTCGGGGGCGGCCCGGGGGGGACATCCTCTTGCCCGCCGTGACTCCGGCGGAGCCTCTGCCCGTCCGGTGACACCATATTTACCACTTCACCCGTCCCCTCTCGGCCCAGCGAGCCGGCCTCTTGGCTTGCCGTTTGCCCCAGGTCCATTTCCCCCAGGGCTTGTGGATGCTATCGACATTTCCTCCTCCATCACCTTTCTCAGGTGTTTGCTCCTGACGGAGTCCCCCTGCGAGCAGACGTGGCCCCGAGGAGCGTGTCCCCCCCTCGCAAGCACCCCCCCCGGCCCAGGGGGACTCCTCGCCTGAGCCCTCAGGGAAGCAGCAGGCGAGGGGCAGGCGCTCGCCCGCCACCACATCGCCGGAGGACACCGACAATTCTTCGGTCCTTCGCCTTATTTCTCCGTCCTCCCTTTCTTTCTAACGGTGTCACAGGCTCAGCGCCCGTCGCCCCAGCATGGGGGCTTCGCCTGCCCTCCCCGTAACCTCCCCGGGGCAGGATCAGGCCTCCCCCAGCCCCCGCGCGTCTTTGGAAACAGAATTGTTCCCGCTAGGGCCTCGCAGGGAGCCCTGAGGTGGAAAACACGCTTCCCCGTGGGGCAAGGAGAGAGGGTCCTCACTGCTGCGGCTTTCGCTGTCGCCGATGCTGCTGGGGAAGGGAGGAGGCCGGCTGAGAAGCCCCCCCCCCGTCCTCCCCCGTCCTCCCCCGTGCTGCGGGAGGAGCGGGGCA
>KZ506470.1:0-24659 GCA_002844005.1 Limosa lapponica baueri
TACCCTTCTCAGTCTTCTCCAGGCTAAACAGACCCAGGTCTCTCAGCTCATACGAGAGATGCTACATTCCCTCAATCATCTTTGTACTGATCCTCTGGACTCTCTCCAGTAGCTCCCTGTCCTTCTTGAACTGGGGGGTCCAGAACTGGACACAGTACTCCAGATGTGGCCTCACCACGGCTGAGTAGAGGGGGAAGATACCTCCCTTGACCTGCCGGCCATGATCTTTTTAATGCACCCCAGGAGACCATTTGCCTTCTTGGTCAAAAGGGCATGTTGCTGGCTCATGGTCAGCCTGTTGTCCACCAGGACTCCAAGGTCTCTCTCTCTACAGACCTGCTGTCCAGCAGGTTAGCCCCTAACCTGTACCAGTGTATGGGGTTATTCCTCCCTAGGTGCAAGACCCTATACTTGCGCTTGTTGAATTTCATCAGTTCCTCAACGCCCAACTTTCTAGCCTGTCTAGGTCCTGCTGAACAGCAGCGCAGCCTTCTGCTGTGTCAGCCACGCCTCCCACTTTTGTGTCATTGGCAAACTTGTGGAGGTGACACTCTGTCCCCTCATCCAGGTCACTGATGAAGGTGTTGAGGAAGACTGGGCCCAGTACTGACCCCTGGGGAACACCAGTAGCTACAGGCCTCCAGCTAGACTCTGTGCAGCTGATCCCAATCCTCTGAGCTTGGCCATTCAGCCAGTTCTTAGCACACCTCACTGTCCGCTCGTCTAACCCACACTTCCTCAGCCTACCAAGGAGGATGTTAGGGGAGACAGTGCCAAAAGCCTTGCTGAAGTCCAGGCAGACAACATCCACTGCTCTCCCCTCATCCACCCAGCCAGTCATTCTATTGTAGAAGGCTATCAGATTGGTCAAGCATGATTTCCCCTTGGTGAATCCAAGCTGACCACTCCTGATGACCCTTTTTTTCTTCTACATGCTTAGAGATGACATCTAGGATGTTCCACCACCTTTGGAGGTGAGGCTGACTGGCCTGTATCCTGGGTCCTCGTTCTTGACCTTTTGAAAACTGGCATGACATTAGCTTTCCTCCAGTCCTCAGGCACCTCTCCTGTTTTCCAGGACCTTTCAAAGATGATGGGGAGCGACTTTGCAATAACATCTGCCAGTTCCCTCAGCACTCCTGGGTGCATCCCATCAGGGCCCACGGATTTGTGGGTGTCAAGTTTGCTTAAATGATAAAATACCTTACCCTTCTATCTACTGCAATCAACCAGAAGCAAGTTTTTAATTTCATTTCCTGAACTGGAAAAGAAAAATAAAGTAAATAGCAGAAGATTGAATAATTTGTTCTCTAAGCTGAATGGGTCACCCTTCAGGCTTGAGGAAGATGCAACCTGATGACAGGAAGACACAGTGTTCAATGCAATGCTGAGTGCTGCTAAGCATGAGCAATGTGCTCCCTTGCTTTCACTAATAAACAGCAGCAGGCTGGTGAAGATATATATTACCTCTCAGTGGCATATACCCCTGGCCTGGCCCAGGCAATCTTACCTTGTGCTTTTGTAAATCCGAGACTTGGTATCTGCTTTCTGCAAGAGTGAAATTCTGGGAGCCAGTACCAAAAAGCAGTTATTCAGTAAATGAATGCTGCTATCCCAGACCTGCCACAGCCACAACTGACATTCTGTGTAATTTCAAGAAAAATAGCAATGCTGGAAGCAGCATGAGTATAAGCTGTCTTTAATCTAATCTGTTACATAAAGGAGTTTTATCCATAACAAACATGCTTAACAGGGCACGATTGGAAAGTCTGCCTGACAAACGTTATCTTTTTTTTTTTACACTGATTAATGCTCAGCAGAGCCCAATACCACTAGAGCCTCAATAATTTAGATATCTGAGATACCATCTAACCAGCCAGCTACAGGAGTTCTCTTGCATTACTCATGTTACTTTTGGTAGCTCGCTTGCTACAGCTGCAAACCAGAGACCATGGTTAAGTACTGATAACTACTGCTTGCTGAGCTAAGTTATCCATTTCCAACTAGCACCCAGCTCGGCAGGAACTAATTCACTCTTCTTCTTATACTGGGTTACAGCGCCTGGCTGCTTCCAGGATGTCAACTAGCTATTAAACACTTGAGTATCAGAGACTGCACTAACCCAGAGCTAAAAAACCCAGTAAAACATTTCTTAAATCCTTACTGAACACGTCTTTAAGAATATCTTGCACATGCATAGTTCTAAGCATGCTCTCCCCATTTTTTTGTGATAAATTGGTAAGTTGCAAGGAATCTCTCACTAGGTAACAGAATGAACAGCAGGTCTTTACAATTTTTTCCACTTTCTTCAGAGATGCAAAACATGATAGTTGTGACAGTCAGTCTGAAAAAAAAAGGCTAAAAGAAAGAATTCCATTTCTTATTCCATTTCTTAGAGCTTTTTTTCATCTATTGTTTTTCATCTGCATTACATCTGACTCATAAAAAAATCACATTTATTGAGAAAGAAACTAATTAGGATCACTGAACCAAATTAAAAAACAAAAGCAAATCAGATTCAGACATGTCATTATCATCAACTAACATCAGTCAAGAAATCCATCTGTTGAAGCTTTGGACATCTATTAATAAAGAGTTTCAAAAATTCATTTGGAGATGCGTTTGAGCAGAGTAAGGAAATGAAGTTACAGTAAATCAAAATACTCAGAAAGAAAACTGGGTAACTCCATACTCTAAAGCCTAACAAAGTTGACAATTGAGGCTTCTTCAGTACTGAAGAGATACTGAAGGGTGTGCCTGCCTCTCACTGTTGGCTAATTAGGAGTACAATTATACTATCCATCTCTGAAGAAAGAACTATGTGTGGTACTAGACCAGGATTAAAAAAGCTAGTCTAGCAAACATGAAATCTTTACTACGGAGCGCATGTGATATCTGGTGCAGTGACTACTCTGCAGTGCTCTGCAGCCTTTTTTTCCTTCCTAACTGCAAGTGCACCTAGTACATGCATCATAGACATCTGCAAGAGCCTCATCCTCAACAGGTGAAGTAGCCTAATGCATGAAAGTGATGGGGAAATGGGGACAGCAGAGCATTTCTTGGCAAGTAATAGCAACAAGTGCTTTCTGGTCATTACAATTATGATTCATTACTGTGAATATCTGCCATTCACTGCATGAGTTATTCATGGTCACAGATGACAGGCAAAAACCCCAGTGAAATTTGGTACCCAACTTAAAAACAAAAACAAAACCTAAAAAAATGTCTAGCTTTAAAGCGATGGGATTGAAATCTCTATGTCATTTCAAAGAATGATGGTTACTATCCCAGCGGTTTTCTTCTCCATTAGTTCTGCCAGTCATCATTCTGGAGAAACAGCTGGTGAAAAGGTGACCTTAACTTATTCTGGTTTCTCCAGCTGAAACCAGAAAGCAACTGCTCCAAGGTTTGATTTGATTTGACCGAATTCAAAACTGATCCCTTATTTTTCTGCTCAACACACTTTACACATGAAGAAGTAACTAATCATCTAGGTTGAACGTAACCTACCACTTTGTTTTGAAGACAATGGAGCACACCTGCTGGCAGCAGAAATGCAGTCTGCATTACTAATTCCCTTTGTATTCAGTTGGATTACAGAGTTGTTACACAGAGTATACTAAGGCCCTTTTAGATGTCTGGACTGTATACTTAGACCCTATAATTTCCAAAACAGGGACTTTTCTTTTATAAGCTTAGGTATTACCTGAAGTGTACAGCAAGATAACACCTGACTGGGCATCTTGCATATCTCCTGTTTCTCTTCATTCTGCTACAACCTGCTGCCTTCTACAGTCCCTCAGAAGTGTCATTTTACAAGACTTTGAAATGCTTCTTCCACCTTCCCAAATTGCTACCACCTTCTATGATGTTTCCTTGCCAACTGTCTGGTTTCTTTACTCAAAGGAGAATTACTATTACCATGTGGATCAGTAACATAGTAAGGGAGTTGCTTTAGGACTTCAGCCAGCTGGAGTAATTATTTACACAAAACCTGTACTACCAACATATCCAATATTCAAATGCTACATTTTAAATGTAAAAATCAGCATCTTACAGCTGTAGAGAAGCTACTATATTTTAAGCAAGGTAGTCTGCCAGCATTAACTGTTTGGTGCTGACTCTGCAAAAATGAAAAACATTTGAGTATACTAAAAACTAAAATGTGTATTTATTGCATATTTCACGGGGCACAGAAAATCACTCTAATCAACCACTCTAACTTACGTTAAAGTTCTGAAAAGCCCATTTCACTGTAACTTTTTGTGGTTGTCACTTTTCTTTTGTCAATGCAACCTTGATATTCAGTATTCTACTGTTAGAAAGAAATCTCAGGTAAAACTGATGGTAACTAAAAATTACACAATGTGCGTGGACCTTCTTGGACCTGCAAACAAGAAGACTTTGGAGAAAACATCTCGACAGCCAAGCAGCCATGTCTCTCTAATTTTGTAAACTGTCTCTGATTTTGCTTTTTCCCCCTGAGGTAGACTTTGTACAGCAATAGATGCTTTTTAATAACTTACAGTGAACATCAAAGACAACTGGTTCAGACTGTATTGTCTTCTGGCCAGATGGTCCATAGTATGTCACAATGCAAGCAAACTTGGCATTTGCATCTTCCTTTGTTGGCATGTATTGAAGAGATGATGTCATGGTGAAGAGTCCAGTTGATTTGTTCACAGTATTTTGCAAATTTATGACCACAACTGAAAAGGAAATACTGTTTCAGTGTCACACAGACAGAATTTACAACCTTTTTCCTACATTTTGTTGCCTGCTCTGTATTTGTTATCAGGCAGCAAACATGCAAGCAACATGACAAACTACCCGAGAGACTGCAGAAACAGCTTTCTTCTAGTATTGCCACTGACATATACCAGGAACAATTTAGCAACAACACAGTCCTAACATTTAAACATTAAAAATCAAATAATAAAAAAACCCTAATTGTAAACTGGCATTACAGAAAGAAGGCCTCAAAAATGCTGGCAAAACCAATTTTCAGGATCACATTTATAACTTATTTTTGTAAGCATTCTCTATTTTATGGAAGGTATAACATTGTGGTCTGATCAACCTGTCAAAATTAAAGTTGAAAGGGAGTGGAAAAAAAATGTTCTTCCTAAATAACCTGGAAAATAAATACTCTGTAAGGAGAATAAGGAGATCATGATCTACATGGTCCAAAACACAATATTGGACAGGTGTGAAACTCAAGACTAGCTTTGCAATAGCATTAACAAAGGCAACCTTCCTCCCCATGATGTGGTTTTAAAGCTGGAACTGAAAGAGAGAGATTATATGGCGTAGCTTCGGTTCTCTGAAAGGCCTAGAAGTTTCTGTCCAGTTTCATCTTTCTGTACAAGTAGTCCTCCTCAACGGAACAGTACAATAGATTAAAGCAGAGAAACTCTTATAAGCACAGTTCTTCACGCATACACCTGTGTGGATTCAGGGACATTGGCCACTACTGAAACGTACCTCCTTCCACAGGCTGCAAAACTCTCCCGTTTTTGTACCACGTAACATTGCCTTCAGGATAACTATCTCTTGCAACGCACCGCCCAAGCTGCAAAACAGATAGGAATTAGTCACTATTTTTCTCGACTATGTTTTAACATCATTTTCTTTTTGCTTATGCTGCTTTGGGTAAAGATTTCTAGAAAGTTCAAATGCTTAGCCCCAGGTATTTTTTTTAAAAATAGGACAAATCCCATCAATGAGGCTTACGTACTATTTGGAAGAGGGTTTGGTGATAGGTCTAAGATCAGGATGGCCCCTGTTTGCAGAATCAGGCAGGGCTAATGCAGTAGTGGCAAGAGAAGTGCTCTGCACTCAGCCTGGCTATAGACCACAATCTCCCACAGGCAGGTGTGCAGGCATGCACACACACCCTCTCTGAGCCTCAATCCATCACCTCTCTCCATCTTGACCTGTAAAGGGACTTCAGGCAGCTGTCAGGCATGTAACTTTGAGGGAGAATGCTGCTCTTACCATTTGTAGCTTCTGTGTTTCTAAGAAGTCTGCTTGATGTAAGATTTCTGGTTGAGAGGGTTGTTCTAAAACATAAATAGGATAAAGGTACTAGTGAAGGGAGCACAAACAGTTGTTTGAAAAACAAGAAGTTACTAAAGGCTACATGGACTTTGAGACTAAATAGAACACTCTGGCCTGGTATAGTCTTACCTACTTGCCATTAAAAGGAAAAGGTGAGATACTTCTACCTCCATATTAGCAAATGGATTAAAAAGGAAAAACCATCACCTTAAAATTTGTCATACCTTTTATAATGAATTCCATACATTCTGACAATATATATTTTAACCAAGCAGACTAGTTCAGCACCCAGGAGAGAACCTGACCTGATTTATGCGATACACATGCTGGAGAAGGAACCAGTGGTACAGAAACTATAGGAAAAGAAAAGCAGCTTTGCTGTGGATATTACTGTAGCTGAGCTGTCACATTATAAAGGAACAATTTCAACCTAATCATTCTTCTAATGTTTATTTTTCCTAACTGGAATTGTAACATTTAAGAAATTCAGATGATAGAGATAAGTGTAATTACTTTAACTGATTCTGAGTTAGTTATGACTCTCTTAAAAAAAATAAACTTTTCCTTTAGTGCCAGTATGTCTTCTTATTTACTTTTATTATGGTAGATGGACCTCTTAGCTTTCCAAAGTGGAGGATCTATCAGTGTTTCCATCATAAAAAACTACTTTCTAGAGACTATATAACTTGTCTGTTAAAATAGTTTGGCCTGAAGCCCGGAATGCAAATTTTTATCTCCAAAAGAGACAGTTTTCCCCACAATTTTAAAAGAGAAAGGGAAAAGTGAAGGGAAAAATAATAAATCAATGTTTATACAGTCGAAAAAAGCCTCTACACCCTAGATATACTGCTTAAATAAGCATACATATTATATACTTTTACAGACTGAAACATCCTTAACCGTGCCAGCTTACAGACCCTTTTTCCTAAGTCAAGCTCCCTATGGAATAATGTATGTATGCCAGTAGTCCCAGTCCAAAGTGAACTTCCCACTTGCCAAAATCTGTACACACTGATAAAGTTACTAATGTGCAGGTATACTGCTCCTGCTGTTGCAAAGGTAGGAAGTCCACGTGTTTCCACAATAATCCGTTCGCCCTGCATGCATGTGCATGCACGTGTGTACGTGTGTTTATGTGCACACAAATGCACAGATATTCTTCGCTTGGAAGACTATGCCAGGACGGAACAAGAACAGCTCAAAAGGGGTGAATGAAAGGCAATGAAAGAAGGTATTAATTTGACATTTTCAGACATCTTTGCTTGTGTCAAAAACCGAACACAAACAAAAGAAACAGTCAAAGCTATACACCAAAACCATCACAACTTCTTCAAAGGGCTAATAAAGATTTTTTTAATTTTTTTTTTTAAAGATATGTGCATGTTTATATCTCTCTTGTTAGTTTTCAAGGAAAAAGGTTAACCTATTTTCTCTAATAATGTGACAAGGACAAAACATTTTCATGTCAATTCAAGCAAATGAGGTTTTACAAGACCATTAACAGGCCTTCTGGTTCCGATTTTCGGGTCCTACCAAACCACAACACCGTCCTCCACCTCGGCTTTGCTTCCTTTCCTGCTTCTTGTCTCCCCCAGGACTGGTTTGAGAAGACCTGCTCTGTGCTTTGGACCCTGCCTCTGAGAGAAGGGGAGGACCTGACCTCCTGCTCGGTGGCCCCTGTGCGGCTCTCCCTACTTTGAGTGCTCTGGTGACAGGTGGAGAGGCCACCACCTGCTCCCTCAGAGCAGCCCCCAAAAGGAAACGCCTGCTGCCAGATCCTCACAGCCGCAGCACCTGCACCCAGGTAATTCACTCTGAAAGAGTCATTTGGCATTTGCTAGCTCAGCGTCTGAAGCGAGAAGAAATTCTAAACTCAGCAGCAGCAGAGCCCACATTGGTGGGTTTGCAACTTCAGCACACTGATTATCTCTCGGCTTAAGAGCTTGCCAGAGTGCTTTGCAACTCTATATAGGCCCTATAATAGAGGGGAAAAGAGCTCGCTGCCTGCAAAAGCCAGGCATCAGGGTAGCAGGACAGCAGCTCATGTTTGCTGGGCTGTACTGCTTTGGAAGCTGGCCATTTAATTCCAGAAAAAAGATGCTGACAGGATCCATCTGGAAAGCAGGTAAAGCTTGTTTGAGTAGTCCAATGAGTGAGACTAGCAGGTGGTACCTGTGCAATGAGCCATTTCAGCTCGTTAGTTCTGAGTTAATCAGGTAGCATAGCTGAGGACGTGACAAACTACAGTGAAACCCAGCTGCAGTCACGACTTCTGGGATACAGCTGAGTTTCAGGTGCACAAAACTTTTGGTTTATGACGGTTCACACCACTGCAGCCTAGCTCTGTATCTGTGATTCAATTGGTTAGAAACTCTACTGGTTAAATAAACGAAGCTTGCAGGCTACTCATAACTCTTTCAAGAGTAGAACAAGCAAGCAATAACAAAAAATGAAACCCCAAAAACCAGACTCAGGAAAGTTAAACACAAAGAAATGTTAAGAGAACCCTAAATAAAGTCATGAACTCAAAATGAAAAACTGCAAAGGTAATTTTTTCTTGCAGTGCTAAGTCAGCCATATTACATGCGTGGCATCCTCTATTCTTATCTTCCTTAGTAAATAGGAGCTTTCTCTATTAGTATTAATGCATACAATAAAACATACAAGCTGTGCTCCATGGCTGAGTTAGCATTGTGCTAATATTTAGTACAGTATACAGTAATTCAAGCAGTTAGCATTTTGTTTCACCATATACTACTGTCTCATCTACATATTTACTGCTGTGCGGTAAGTAAACATGATAATTCTTTATCATTGCCTTTGAAGTGCTGTGTTTACTATGTGTGCTCTGAGCACACGCTTCCCTGTTGTCATTAATTTGATTGTTCTTGCAGCCAAATTGAAAGCGAAACGAGGGAAAGGGATTACTGTTGACTCCCAATCTAGCTTCAAACTCATTTATGCCACTGATAAACTTCTGCCTAGACAACACCAACAACTCACTGATACCTTCTCCCTGAGAAAAGAGTAAGAAGGCCCTTCCAAACCAGGAATTCATGTTTTTCAAGCAGAAGTGTGATCTGTTGGAAACTGCCCATCCCACCAAACAATGCGTTCCCACAACAGAGACTTACTTTGACTATGTAAATCTGCATCTGAAGAGCAGCAGAGGCCAAACAAAGCCATATAAGAACACGAAGCTGAGGAAGATACCCAGTGCAGTCACAGAGCAGCACTTACAAACACTAACCTTAGCCTTGGCAGACCTACACCCCTGAAAAGGAGTAACGGGCGCCTCCACAAGCCGAGTCAAGGTTTGAGGGACTACATATCTGCTCTGAACTGGCACCAGAAAGAGGCCAGGTTTGTCCGTGCTCCTGTACAAGCTCAGAGCAGGAGTGAGCCTCAGAGCCCTGGGGTTCGTGCTGCAGATCAGCCTTGCGATCGGCTTGTAGCAATATCAAACGCTAATAAACGCTGCTGTGCTCTAAAAGAGAACTGCAGACTGGTCTTCCTCCTGATAGTTCAGCAAGGGACAAAATAAGTGTTTGGGGCTAGCAACTCGTTTTCTAGCCTCTCTCTCTCTCACTCACTCACAGTTCATACTAACTGCTCGGAGCTGGTTTAAACCGCTCCCCTGATCCAATCCTGCAGACCGCACACAGTTAATGCTTCCCTCCTGCAGAAAAATTCACTCGAGAACAAATGGAAAATAATCAGTGCTAATTTTACATTTTTCATTTCCAAGGCCAAATGACATCACATAAGTGAGTCATTATCAAAGCCTAAAATTCTCTTTGAGCCAGCACTTATCATGAATAAACTGCAAGTGCAGGCAGTCCTGTTACGTAAATGCCACCAGTAGATTACATTTTTGAAAGCTGCAGAAATTTGCTAGTCTTAGTAATTTACTCAGCCAAACTTACTTTCTTATCTTTAATCTTTCCCTTAAACAAAAGTTTCCATAATTTACGATTCAGATGCTGATGAATGTTAACAGTAACAACTAGATTTACTTACTGAAGACTTTGACTATCGTTGGCTCTTCGGAAACATCATCTTCTGTAACTAGCATACATACAAATCTCTTTTCATCACTGATTCTTGCATTCTTGATGGATAATGTGTAGTTTTCTGAGAGACTCAACCTGTCTTTGTAGTCTGGTACATCATCATACTGTACATTTTTTTTTGTTGATGATCTGAAGGCAATAAATACTGGAGATCCGTTTGGCATTTCCTATAATAAAAGGATAAACACCTCTATTTTGCATAAACACTCATTTAGAAGTTCCTGAAGATCTGCAATTGATACAAACCCATAATTTAAAAAAATCTGACAACTACATCAGAAAGCTTTTTTCCTGATAAATTTTTCCCGTACAACCAAGAAATTCAGTATAATACAAGAGCTAGTTTAAAACTCCTGTGGTACACATTAAGAAAATCACCAGTAGGAATAATTTCAATCCTTTGGCTCAAGCTCAGCATAGCATAGGGCTTTCTCTGAAGAAGGCTGGTGGTTCTGGCACCACCTGCCTCTGTGTGTATGAAAAAGTATTTGAAATTTGTGAGCTAGGCTCAAAAGCTTCAGTTTCCTTTTTTTTTTTTATGCTTGTTTTACATATTCATATTGTTTGTCTAGGATATTCAGACTTCATTCCAAATGCAGGATTTAATCAGCCATAACTGCCTATTTTATTCTAAATTAGTTTTTAGATTTTTTTCTTTGTTTTTAAAGGATCCAAGAGCTTGTGGCATAGGAATATACATACAATCAAATATTGTTATTTATGCATCTCAGGATAATCTGCACAATATCATTTTCTAGACATCCTGCTTATATTAATAAGTATGCAGTTGCCATCCTAAGAAGAAATACAAAGTTGACAGCCTTGCACAAACCTGCCATATCAAAAATTTATTTTTATGAGACACAAAGTTACAGGCTGAGTTCTGCAGGATTTCATTCCCTCCCACTCCCCCCGAGCAGGGACAGATACTGTCTGCCTTTAAATAAAGTGAGGTGAAAGGTTGGCTCCTTCTTTATGTTCAGTATTGTGCTGGGGGCTGGAAGAGGTTTTCATTCCCTTTTATCCCTTGCACCTTGCAGCACTGATGCAAGTAGTGTTCCCAGCACAATACCTCAGCTTGACTGCAGAGCCCACAAAAGCATGACGATGCTGTGGCAAGAGATGAGTGGTGTCAGAGCCAGGCAGGGAGCAGGAGGCAACAGCTAATGTGAAGTTTAAATTCCCTTATAGTCTTTCTCCCTCTCCCGCTTTTAACTCTCCGATTACTCTAGATGTCTGTCACACAGGAAAGAAAGCTTTGCCTTGACTCGACACACGCAAAGTTGGCTGTTGAGTGCAAACAAGCTCTTAACTCCATAAGCCTACCCAGTGCGTGAGCACGGACAGGTAGATGCTGAAGGGAGCAGCACCTGCTCCTGTCACGGTGCAAGTCTCCCAGTGGCCCCAGGCTCCCACCAGCAACCTGAACTGCTACTCCTAAGGCAGCAGAGCAGAAAACAGAGTTCATCTTTCTTCCAATGAAATAATAACCCAACCGAAAAAACCCTAAACCAACCCTCCCCCTCTGTTGAAAACAAGTGTTGCCGTGCTGGGAGCTGCCCTGGGAGAATGGGTATCACTTTCACTTGGTTATGTGGGCTGTGTCAACAATTTCACACACTTGCAACTGGATGGGCTTTTTTGCATGTTGGGTTTCATGCCCCTTTCCATTCAGGAGAAGCTATAATGTCTCCATCTGCTGCCTGGTACTTGTCTGAGATGAGCAATCCAAATGCACTGGAAAGAGATAATGCATTTCTTTTTCTCCAAATAGCCTTGCATCTTCATACGTATGGATTTATATGAAACAGTTTCACTGTCCCTTTTAGGGACACATTCTCCACAGACTTCTGACTTCATTTCCCAAAACGTGTTTGCAGAGCAGGAAGTCTTGAGTGGATGAGGGCTGCAAAAGCTGCAAACTTCCAGGTACAAGGGAAGGAGCCAAGGGGAGATTAAAAAATACCCCCAGTGGCAGACCAGTCTGCTGCTGGTGGATGCCATTTGAAAAAGAGAGAGACAGAACTACTTAATTTTAAATCCACTGTCAGAGTGTCAGAGTAGAAATCACCTGTTATTGCTGGTAACATTTTGGTTTGAGCATGAGAGGAGATTTAGATGAACTTTACAGAAGCAGGAAAACCAGTTGTGGCAATGAGAAGAAGAAGGGTTTGGTTCTTCCGACACTTTTTTCCACATACGCTTCCAGGTTTCATTTGACTTTGATATGCTTATTCTTCTTTTGGCTTGGGATACTGATCACATACAGAAGCAGCGCATCCTGTGGTGTTCCTTCTGCAGGCTGACCAAGACAACCAAGAGAGCACCGGTGTTTTTGTGGTGCGCCTCTGTTCTCTGCACACCAGAAATGGCAGAGTGAAACCGCCAGCGACTCTACTGAGGTCAGCTCTGCCCTCTTCTTGGCTGCGTGTAGAACGCACTGAAGCGTGAAACAGTATTGAGTGACTGTCACATCAACCAGATCCAGGGACAGCGCTCTCCCAGGGATGAAGCACACTCTGCTTCAGGCAGCCCGCTTCAAAAGTATTCAAATGTACAACGATGGCTCTGTCAAGCGAGCGAGACGCCACTGGGTAACATGCCAGATCTCTAATACAGGTTGGCAGAGAACTCCTGAATAATTATTTCTCCTGAACAATGAGATTAATTCCTCAAACCTCTAATCTATGCTTGGCAGAAATTATGCAGATTGGAATCTTGCAGTCTTACAAACACAGGGATAAATGTCTTCGTATCCAAGGCAGAAATCCTATCAATTGCAGTCTTGTAACCTCACACATGAAAAATACACATCTTCTTATACCAGCTCTAATGAATGTAAAGATAAGCTATACTTACATATTTCCATTTCCCAAACATGAGACCATCTGGTACTTCTAGACGACAAGGCATAGTAATAGTATCTCCATTTACTGCGTTTACTGTGTACAATCCCAGAGCTAGAGGAGAAACAGAAAGAGAGGAACAATTTTAAGTGTTTTCTTGAATTATCATATGCTAGCTCATGTTTCGTTCATAGCTACTACAAAAGCAGAGCCACCTCCTTTGCAAATAGTTATTTTCTGGCATGGAGGATTTATCCCAAAACCTCTAACAAAACAGGATTCCTGTCACTAAATTTCTTTACTTAAACATTATGACCTTTCTGTATCCATGTTTCCTGCTGGTGTCAGTGGGAGACAAGTGGACTTCCAAACAGGATTGCACCCGCTCAAATGGATGAACATGTACACTACAATTAGTACCCACAGCTATTGTCTCAAACTTAAAACTTGAAAAGAAAAACCCCTAAACCATTTTTTTCTTCAACTGAAAAAACAGCCACTTGTGACTGAAGAGGTTATGTCGCAACGCAATGTTGTGAGGAGGCAGCAGACAAGTGATATTCTGACTGCTGCACCACATGAAAAACTTAGGAAAGGAAGAAAGAAAAGAGAATGTTATTTAAATGCTGGGTTCCCTTAAACCTGGGAAACAAACTAGTCTGCACATTTAGATTTTGGAAAAATGAAGTGAAATGCTTCCGTGAATTATTTAAGTACAGCTCTTTTGGAAACCTCAGCACGATGTTACTGTGCTAATGCATACAAATTTACAGTATAAAACTGACCCACTTATTTTTGTTATCCAAAACATGTGAACTGAACAAAACCAACAGATCCTAAAGTGATGAAATACTAAAACGCAAGGAAGTTTAAAGGGGAACATGTTACAACTTGGTGCATTGGCTATAATTCAACTTTGCTTTGGTTCAATTGTCCGTAGCTCCCCCTGCTCTTGGTGATGCTTGCTGCTCCTTACACGGGGGAGTGTAAGGGAGGTTCTGCCTCTGGTGCTCGCCTGGTGTCACTGACCAAGCGTGCTGGCTGTCTCCCCCATATCTGTGGCTTTTGTTAGGGTCTTCTGCCCTAAGACTCAGGATCTGCCCCTTTACTCTCTCTTCATTTGCAACTGGAGCTGCAAAATTAAGTGCTTGCTGCCAAAGAAACCTTATTTAAGGGAGAGCAGTAGGATGCTGGTGATGTAGCCAGGGCCCCAGAAATACCCAGTCCTTCTGGAGACATTCATTTTTCCAGAGATTCAGCCCTTCTTGCTAGAGCTGGAAAAACATCAAACCTGTTCCCATGTGTCCCCAAAGACCTGAGCTGCAGACCCCTTATCTTTTCCTGAGTCCCAAGGCAGCTGCTGGAGTGATCTGGCATACGAGCACTCTACGGGGAGATTTTCCCAAGGGATTTTTTTTTTCTTTGAACAAAATCATGTCTTTTCAAAGAGCGGAACACTGAATTCCTTGCCTACAATTAGAAAGACTCCAGAGCGTTTTGCTCGGGTGAGGACTTCAGAGCTCACTGTTAGCATCAGCTCTTATTTATCATTTGTATTACAGTGACAAATGAGGCTGTGATTTGTGCTGTGTGGTACTGCACAAAGAAATAGTATTCCAAAATCCTTCCTTAGAGACCTTTACAACCTGGATGGCCCCACACAGTAAGGCAGAGAAGCATGCAAGCAGGGTGGAGCTCAATGGACTAAAGGAACACAGGAGAGAACAGGCACCACTACCCGTGCGTATCTTAAACTTCTTTCTTTCACACTGCTCCTTTTTAACTGAAAAACTGCTAATCTCCTTCTGACTCTGGTGTATAATTATTCACAAACATACTTTAGGTACATCATTCACACTGCAAGGGCTGCATGCTCTAATATGCTATATGGTTTATGAAGACCAGATGTTTTCTAAATGACAATAGCAGTCAGTCCACTAGATGGTGCTGAGTAAGTGCAATCTTTAAAAATGAAAGAATTTTTTTTTTTAAGAAATCAGCTAACTTTGATTTTATGGAAACAGGACCAATATTTTACAAAATCAAACTACAAATGGAAGTAAAATTCAGAACTGGAACAAATTCTTCCCTTGGCCTTCTCTTGCACTCATCCTCATCCTGATCTGCAGGACGGGGATGATGCAACTTCAGCTTTGCAAGTTGAATCCTGATTTTCATTTCTGCTAGAGCTAGAAAAACAGTCCTTTTTGGTTCCTCTCTCTCCCATGGGTGCAAAATTACAAAAGACTTGCAAACATACATTCAGTTAGTAAGCTGGTTAGTCCCCATTCAAATTCCAGTCAAGTGTCATTTAGTAATCCAAAATTCTGTAATGATATTTTGCATTGCATGGAAAAACAGAAACTGCTCCTCCTGCTAGGAAACACTCCCTGTGATTAGGGGAAAACAAAATGGTCCTGTGGGATCCGTAATGTTGTTCTCTTCTAGGCACCCATTTAATGCCTGCAAGTTTCTAAGGTAACAAGTATATGCTATCAAAGACTTGACAGACAGCCTCAGGAGGGTGAATGAAACTGTTTCTGGAAAGGATTTAGGTTTATAGCATTCGGAGCAAATAATTGATGAATAGTCTGATAAAAGGAAACTGGCTGCTGATTTTAGCAGAACTCTTTCATCTAAAAGGCATTCCTCAAAACAGACCCCCGACCCCCCGACCCCCAATCACATCTTGCCAAAAATTTTGCCTAAACTTAAATCACCTAGTTTTCTAGGAATTTGTTAACATACAACCAGAAAGACATAGGTTTTACTTTAAATATAGAGAAATGGTCCTTACAAAAATACAGGAGGTCCTGCTGTAAAATTTTCTCCTCCCGCGCCTGTAGCCACAAATCTAGGACATTTAAGGAGTGCAAACTAGCTGAATAACTGCAAACTTTCACTGCAGGATCTGCAGTAATCTCTGCAAATAACTTTGCAAACCTATACATTTAAGAAATAAACAAAGAAAAAAAACCTCAACAAATTTGGAAATTCCTTTCTCTGCTGTTATTAGATACGTTTGTAAAACGGTGGGATGAAGAAGAAAATGATTGCTTAACTATGTGACTGTGCTTACCATCAACCATCATTTTCTGAGAGCCCTTTACAGAGTTTGCAGCTCATTCTAAGAAAAAGAAAATGAAAGCGGTATGTACAAATATGTAACAAATTGCTCCATGCCCTAACACAACACAAGGTCAATGTCAAGGCCCTCATATCTCATTAACTGCAGGAGGGTAGGAAAGGAACTGTGGGGAATAACACTGCAAGAAGTCACCAGACATCACGCCCTGCCTTTATGTATTTCTGATGCACTTTTCTGTAGCTAATTAAGAGCTCAGCCAGCTCCCCTGCATAATTTTCAGATGTTGTCTTCTAAAACTGAGCCAGTGCTGTTAATAACAACACTAATTCAGAGGCAAGATCTCATCCCATGCGTGCTGGGAGAAGCTCTACTTGAACTAGCTATGAATTACACCTATATACCAGGTGAATCCAGCTCACTGTCCTTCCATGTCCTTACGTACAGGTTTGAGCAGGCTGAGGTTTAACTCATTTTCCACTCTTTGATCTAGTGCTGAAGAAACTCTACTTTGAGCCAGATTAAACCTTCCCATGTAGGTTTGGACACAGGAAGAAAGCAGCACCATCAGGGGGTATTATGACTCAGAGAAAGATCCCAGCAGGGCACTGCTAAATTGAGATGGCATTTGCTGTTGATGCTGTTAATTACAGTACCTTCCACGTTCCCATGGCAGTGCTTACAGGCGTCCTTCTTTGTCCCCCTCTCTGCCTATGCATCACAGGGGAAGAACTAAACAGTAACACGTATTTGGATGACCAAAGAAAAAGTCTGAGTACTTGGCTTAAAGGCAGAGGAAGTGCTGGTTTTATTTCAGATCCTCACCAAGAGTATATGATGCAGGCCATAATTGAGACTAATTATTATTTTTAAATCAACAGGTTCATATAAGATGTGAATAGATACAAGGCGAGTATCTAAAAGTCAGAATGCTGATGTTTTTCCAAAGAAAAAAGAAAAAAACAGTAGGAAGTGTGTGGAAAGTAGCCATGTTTTCCACCTCTACCTTCCATTTGAAATACTGAATATTTTTCTTGCCACAAACACCTTTTTAAGTGCTTAACATTTTTTGTGACAAATGTAAAACAGACCAAGGTGTTTAAAGTTCAAACACCCTTTAGATGCAAGATCCACTGGAGACTATGAACCTGTATCTGAAAAATATGACTGGCAGAGGTACTGCCCAAAACTCATCTTCACTGGCCTGTTTGGCTGCCTCATAGCACAACTCAATTCCAGTTACTAAAGCCATGGAAAACTAGGCAGCTGAGCCTCCCTCAGTACCCTGGAGTCCACTGATTTAAATGGTGTTTTACATCTACGAAGATGTCCTGTATTTTCCTTTTGCACCTACTTTTTTACTGCTGATGCTTCTGCCCTGGCAGGTTCTGCAATGATGCCTTCTATTACATTTTCTGGACCCAAGGAGCAAGGTCTCATTACCAGAGAACAGCAGGACACGTTGGCCAGTACGGTTCTTTACTGCAATCATCAGCAGCAGGCAGGGGAGGTCAATTAGCAGCTTCTGGAATGGAAGTGTCCAAACTCAAGAGCTATTATGTCTATTTAATGCCTACTTCGGAAACTGTAAATTAGCTTTGGCACTCCAAATCTTTGTTTGAGGTTTTGGTCCTCCCATCTTATCTTCAGGTAGCCCAGATTAGCTTGTACATAATACCTTGTGGGAGGCTAAAAAGCTCTGCCTAATGAAATAAATATTTTATTAAGTTGCTTGTTATCAGCTCCAAAGTAGCAACAGGGGGATTTTTCTTTCTGCCCTCCCCACTACTTCCTAAAGGGATTTCAGCTACATAGACATACACACAGCTCTTCTTGAGCATCCATTTAGGTACCAGCCAGGAGTTGTCAGCATTTCACAAAAAAAATAACTGTGTTCTTAAGATCAAGAAGTCAGCTTTTATTAACAGTACTTGTTTTGGATTGGGGTTTTTTTGTGTTTTTTGGGTTTTTTTGGTTTTGGGGGTTTTTTTTAAGGACAAAGCAGTACGTAAATGACAGCTGGGTTTTGGTCCAATGCAAAACATACTAGGAAAAAAAGTGTCCAGCTTTGCATGAGACAAGAATTGGCAGCAGGTATTTACTGTCCCAATTGTTGATACTGATAATGCCTTAAGGTGGATTTTAACACTGAAAAATATTTTCCATTTAATTAAAAGCACTATTTAGAGAAAAACGTAAGAGAGTTCACAGAATCACAGATTGGTTGAGGTTGGAAGGGACTCTGGAGGTCATCTGGCTCAACATCCTCTGCTCAAGCAGGGCCACCTAGAGCCAGTCTCATTCCAAGGAGACTCCACCACCTCTTTGGGCAACCTGAGCCAGTGCTCAGTCACCCTCACATGAAAAAAGTGTTTCCTGATACTCAGAGGGAAACTCCTGTGTTGTGGTTTGTGCCCATTGCCTCTGGTCCTGTCACTGGGCACCGCTGAAAAATGCCTGGCACTGTCCTCTTTGCACCCTCCCTTCGCTATCTGTACATGCTGATGAGATCCCTCATGAGCCTTCTCTTCTCAAGGCTGAACAGTCCCAGCTCTCTCAGCTTTTCCTTAGGTAAGAGATGCTCCAGTCCCTTCAACATCTTCATGGTCCTTCATTGGACTCTCTCCAGTGTGTCCATGTCTCTGTTGTATTGAGGAGCCTAGAAATGGACACACTGCTCCAGATGTGTCCTCAATAGCACTGAGTAGAGGGGAAGGATCATCTCCCTCCACCTGATTGCAATAGTTTGCATAATGCAGCCCAGGAAACCATTAGCCTTCCTTGCTGCAAGGGCACATGGCTGGCTCATGTTCGACCTGGTATCCACCAGGACCCCCTGGACCTTTTCTGCAAAGCTGCTTTCCACCAGGTCAGCCACCTTCCATGCTGCATGGAAGTTGGACTTTTCAGACAGGACTCAGGTTTTAACTACTTTTTCTCCCTCTCTTTTCCTTGTGTCGCAAAAAGTAACTTTTCCAGTAAGACATTTAGTAAGTTTTCAAGACATTCACAACACTGGAGCAGAGAAAAGCAAATACAACAAACATGTCATAGACCCTGTGCTTCCCTACCTGAGTCTGACAAAGTCAGCTGAAAAAAGGGTAAGTCCTGTAGGGATATAATGGGACCTTAATCATCCTTTCTGCTGAGCCACAACAGCCTGGCAGCCAAACACCACTCAGCTTTGTGCTTGTAGACCTCTGCAAGAGGCCCAGCTGCCATTTCTTCAACAAGCTCATCCTTGTGATCCAGCTTGCTCTACCAAAAACAAGCCTCTTCACATGAGCTACAACAGGCACTCTTCCGCACAGCTCACACAGACATGCCCTTGGTCATTAATCTTCTGACAGCACAGAAAACGCAAGATATACTTCAGGATTTAAAAAAAAAAAAAAAAAGGCCTATTATCAAAATTCAGGCTCCCATTTCAGTTTGGTGGCTATGATCATTCCTTGTTTCATCTGCTGGGCATCAAATTAGGGAAGCAGGGCAAACACTTCCAAGAAAATTCAAACGCTGATTATCTTAATAGTACAAATATGGTTAAAAACTAAAGAGTGTGTGTTTGTGGGTATGCTAGCTGATACAGGTTATATTAACAGTATATTGTTTCTTATCTCTACCTGCTTAAATAGTGAAACAAATCCACACGTGGAAGACTAGGACTTCAAAAGTACTATTAGTTACAAGAGAATCATCAATATTATACAAGAGGGAAACTAACTGCAGATAAGCACATCCAACAGTATTTAATATAACATACTCTTGTAAAACAACATAACAGAACTTGCTGAAGGGTCTCATATACTTTATCATAGTATTCCTTCAATGAGTTTCAAACCCTGAATAATATTCGAGCATAGGCAATTTTAACACCAAAGGAAAAAAAAAATATCTTTATCATCTAATAAGCACTGATGCAATGGACAGCAATTACCCTCTGGAATCATCATTGCTAAATTGAGCTCTTTGAAGATGAGAAATAACTGAATGGGAAATGCACATTTGGGGTTGGGAGATTATTTTTTTTTTTGGTGGTGGGTTTATTGTTTGTTTGTTGTTGTTTTTTGGAGACCCAACTCAAAACACGGATCTGACTGGATGATGCTGAGTTCCTTTTCACAAGCTGGTCAAAGAAATGCCTACTAAACTCCAAAGACACAAGTAGCCAAATCCACACAAACAGGAGCACTTCTGTGCTTAACACTGATTTTGGCAAGTACTTGGGCAGATTAGGGAGATGGGGCTTGGCACCCAGCAACATCAAGACATCAGGCAGTACACATCAGGAAGCACACATCAGGAAGCAGGCAGGGTATTTAAAGCTAAAGAGATACTGGAAACACCAGAGAGTAGGCACTAAACGCCAGCAGAATTCAGCTATTGATAACCCTACAAGAAACATTATGCTTGTTTAAAACACAGAGCTTTCCTTATGAATGAGGAAAAAATCCTGAAGGAAACATGTCAGCACTTCAGAAATCCTCTCTCCTATGAATGCTAACAACTAATACGCTCCTACTCCTTTCTAATTCCATATAAATCAAATGTTTTCCATAGAAATGTTTCAGTACAAAGAAATGAGCTATAATTAGAAACTAGCTGAGCTGATCTGTGCCATCTGACCAAGGCTGCATCAGCTCTATCACCTTATCAATAAAGAAATCCTTAGCCCCCTTCAAGAGGACAGAGGTCAATGCATGCTTCTCACTAGCGTTTTGCTCTATGTTTCAGCCAGTCATGCACTGCACAGGATGCACAGTTTTCCTACACATGCATATAGCTTGAGTTGCTACGTAACCCTAAGTGCAAGCTCAAGACTGGGACCTCCATGAGTTTAGGTCCCACGGAGCACTTTAAGTACAGTTTTCAAAGTCCTGCAACATGACCAAACACAACTCTGGGTGCTGTGTGCCTGTTCATAACCAGACTACTCAATGCTGTTTATTTCCCTGAGGGCTATTTCTGTTCTAAGATTTCAAAACATCCAGCTGTTTCAGTATTTCGACCACTATTTTCCATCCTTCCCAAAGCAGAACACAGTTTTCGCATCTGTATGCTCCCTTCCTGTAAGCTCTACTTGTAGCTTGATTTGGAACGATTTTATCACAAGCTTTTGAAAGATTGAGGGAAATTTCAATCTGCAAGGCAGAGGTCTTAGAAAGTTATGTCCTTCCAAGAGCAGACGGTTTTGTAATAGATGCTACAGTGTGTAGTTTACAGGGATTATCATTACTGTAAGCTTTACCATAGGGAGGTTCAAACAGAGCATTTCTCTGAACGTTTTCTATCATCACTGCTAAAGGAGTACACTGGAGAACACAAAGAAGAAAAGCTTCTTCAGTCCGAATATACCAAAACACCTAGATTGCATCTAAATAACGATGACTAATAACCTTTTGTCAGCTTAGGAACTTCAACTGTTATATATAAAGCAATAATCATGGCAGTAATCATAATAATCAAAAGTTTATTGAATTTTTGATAAGTATGCAAAAGAAATTTGTACATAGTCATACTGCTTTAAAATTCAAATGTCCATCATCAAATGCATCACTGTTGTTACTTGAAGTAAACCAGAAACTGCTTTCCAAGTCAGCAAAGCTTTCACACTACATAAAAAAAAGCCATTGCTAGCATTAGTTTCTGCAAAGTTAGAGACCAAATGAGCAGTTCAAAGCTCAGTAACTGATGCAAAATGCTACCGCAAAATGAATTACTTGTGTCAGCAATCAACCTTCCTACCTTCCCACCTCAGCCTCTGTTCCAATGCCCAGCTCCAAGAAGACAAAGGAAACTGCTAAGACCAATAGCTCTGAAAAGGGACCAGCAAAGCTCTGCTTTGCTTGGCAGCGGTAAGTCCCTCTCTGCTTTTTAATCTAGTCCCAGGAAGGTTCGAAAATCTACTAAAGAACTGGAAGGAAAACCCATGAAAGCCACCAGAGCCTTTGTACCGTATGGGCTTTGTTATAGCAAAATTTTCCTTTCAACGGGAAAGTCCTAAGCTTCTTTCCACAAACCACCACCCCAAAACATGCCCTGTGATTTCAATGGCCTTCTAATCACACTATTTTACAGAAATCCTTGCTTTTGGCCCAGAGTTACGTAACTCTATTTCTGGATTCAGTGCTAATCCAAAACCAGTCAGATTTGTTTTGCAGGCTGACTTGTGGGTTTAAATTTTCAAGTCCTTTGAGTAAATCTTACAGGTTTCAAAAAGTTACATATATAGTGGTGTTGATGTAAGTAGCAAAAAGTGTAGTGTAATTCCAAGCAAATATTTACAAATAGGACTTAGGAAAAAAACATATACCTACTTTAAAATGCTTGAATTCATATAAGGGTAGCAGAAACAATGTTTCCATAAGATCTGGGTGGAACCACACCTCAAAAGACAGGTCCAACACTGGCAAGTTGTGGTCAGCATCAGAAAACCCAGCTGTGTTTTTTATAGGCACTGTACAGTGGAAAAAACACTATCTTTCCCACAGTGGATGCTGGAGCTGAAAGGCCACCATTAATGATTTACATTGATGAAAATTTTCCGAAATATTGCTTAGGATAGTTCTCATAATTCAGAGGAAGAGATAAATTGGTCAACATATCTTCTTATAAATACTTCTGTTCAAGATGTAGCCATGACTAAAGGAACTATGATTAATTTTTTTTAACACACTGAAAAAATGAAAATAATTTATTAAAATAGTTACCAACATATGGTGTGATTTTTTACAAATGGTCCATCACATCTGCCAGGGAAGTGAGTTGTAGCTTACTAAAATTTGATGATACAAGCTATCTGCCAAGAGATGAGCAGCAAATGTGGGAAAATAGTTTCTGAGCCAATACTGCAATGAGTTTCAACTTTAAAGTGTATACCAAATTAATATGATAATAATAATCAACAAAGTCTTTGTAGCTTGGTGAAACTTCTCACTCTTTCTGAGGTTAGCCTCTGGCTCCTCCTGCAGCGTACTTACATTTGTTGCCCTTCCAAAGTACTTTTCCATTTGCTAAAACTACTCCAATTGGTTTTTATCTTCTCATCATGCTAGTCAGCAAGGCTGCTGTGTATCCAATAGCTTAAAGGGACTTAAAAGTTTCTATTAAGCCAAATAAAACCTATAGCTCAAAAATAATTATCTAAAACTCTTCATTTTGTTTTGCTATGAATCCTTTGTTCCTTTTTTAAAAAGTCAATAGACAGCACACTAAAAAAAGAACTGGCCCTCTTGCTTTTTCATAACTTGATATTGACAGCATGGATCAATATAACCCACAGGCTAATAGTGCAGAAAAAACCCATAATTTATACATAAATGCTGAATAAAAGGCTAAACAGTGTATGTTTTTCATATCAGAACTCTGAGAGATTTTGTTTTGGTACTCTAAGTAAGAGTATACTGTCCTATCATCCTAAATTTTAAGTTAATGTTACGCTGGCAGAGCAACAAGGGAGAAGACCTTCTGAAAAAGGAGAGCGGACGGACTTTCGCCACTTTATCCTTCCCCTTGGGCGTGCTGCTGCTTCACTGCAGCAAGAGGCCTGGGAAATGGGGCAATCGCGGTGGCGCTGGAGTGGAGACAGCAAAGGGGGTCCAAACCTGCCAGTTCCTTCCAGGGGCACCTGGAAGGGAACAGCCTGTTTCTTATAGGGCAAGACACTTGGGCTCCCTTCATCCCTCAGGCATTAACCTCTTCACATCAGCCTGCACAGGATTAAACCAATGAGAAGAAGCAACCGCAAGATGACAAGGAGGTGGTCACTGCATCCCACCTGGTTAGCTGCTGTTTGTGGAAAGGTGCATTCACAGCACCGTGTTAAGGCTTTGCTGTGACTACCATCTAACAAAAACCAGTACTGCACCTGAGTCCCTGACCCAGGCTGCTCCCCTCCAACGATGAAAAACCCAGGGGGGAAAAAAGGTTTTCTTTCACACACATTGTGGTCCACACACACTGGTAAAGTATATGCTAGCTTGTCTATATACACGTATCCTTTTTAAGTATATCTCTTTAGATTTTGGTCTGTGAGGACCCATAAGCAGGTAAGAGGACAAAAAGCAGATGGAACTTTCATATACAATTGTTTTAGGAGTTAGGCACTACATAAGAAATGTGCGCCTTATTGATGTATGCTCCAACTCTTGCATCAAAACAGAGGAAAAATAGTTCAAGCAAGCCTCTAGCTTTGGAAAATCATCCAGTAAGCAGCATTTTCTTCCCCTTGGCATTGGCTAGATGTAAGGAAGCACACAAAGCATCATAGGAAAGTCTGACCCTGAATCCAGCTACTCCTCATCAAATACATGTGAGGGCTCCATAGCCACGTTGGCAGACTCAACAGCAGCATTAAGGCTACTTGTTTTTTCTCACTTGCTTTCTGTGCTTTCGCTATTTCCACTTAGTGAAAATTGCGTGTTTAACATACCTAAGGCTTGGCAGGTCAGTAGCAGACAGGAATTATCCATGCCTCCCACTTTAAAGGTAAATAAAAAAAACCAACCTGAATTTCTGAGTAAAAGAAAACTTAGTCACAATTTAAATTTTACAAAATATGTACTTCCCAAAACATGTATAAATTTTTTACATTTT
>KZ506470.1:31077-43393 GCA_002844005.1 Limosa lapponica baueri
GGCTTCAGTGCACCCCTGCTCACCAGCCGGTCCCCGGTCGTTCCTTCCTGCCAGAGCAGGACGGGGACCTCTGAACAGGAACCCGCAGCTCCTGTGCACAAGGGCTATGAACCTTCAGAAATGGCGCTCAAAAGTATCCTTTTAAAAGAAGTCAGTAAGAGCCGAAAAATACCAAACTTCAGATTACTGTTTTCACCAATGGATCTGAACGCAGTTTCCCATGAACATGCTATTAAACTTGTTTTAAAACAGCAAAGCACAGGCCCACAGACAAGCAACACCCTTGCCCACCCATGGGTGAGGAGGGCTGCCAGCAGCAGAAGAGCCGAGAAGGGTAGGAAGAAGCCATGGACAGTTGGTGCAAAGCAGCTTTGAATCAGGTGACAGACCACCAGGCTGCAAAGCTGCAAGAGGGGTTTCTGCAGCACCATTCACGTTATACTCTTGGCATTATCCTAAGACACTATTTAATAAGCATCATGCCTCTGCTTTGAGGCTGAAATATCAACAAGTCCCTAAAAGTAGCTTCACATCTACACTTGCCTCCTCTGCACCTACAGCTGCTCCAAGAATTATTTTTCCTCTCTAGACAGTCCATATATTTATCAGAAATTGACTGCTGCAGTATTGAAATGAGTCCAACATAAAATTAATATCCATCATAGCTATTCAAAAAAATCCCTCAATATATTAACTACTTTACAACAAAAACAAGGCACCTTAAATCAAGCTGAATGCACCTGAGTAGGTTTTAATTATCTAGATTTGTCTTAGGTACATATCATTTCTTTCACATTAAATTATAATATGAGCCATTTTGTACATATAAAAATATTAAAACATATTTTCTTCTCAAAATGACTAAAATGTGATAAAAGCCCACACAATACTTCCCTTGCCTTGATGTTTGCAAGAGAGTACCATATGGCTTGTCTGAATCTCTCAAGAAGAGGTTTCCTGAATTCAACACTAGTTTGATTTGGCAACTCCTTCTTTAGAAAATGTAAATTCCCATAACATATTTTAAATTATATTCTACCTAACAAAACATTGTTTCCTTGTCATAAATACAAGCAAGCTTTTACACATTTTTATTTTTCATCATAAAGGTAAATTGTTCAGCTTTTAGAACTGGCAGTAGTATTATTTTCAAACACAGTATCTCTGCACATTATTAATAAAATAATACTTTACATGTGCCTCCACGCCTCCCCTATATCTCACAATATTAGGCTCTCCAAAGTAATGTTCTCCATTACCATGGAGTACATGGTGATCTCTTTCTTAAACAGTCACGCAATATAAGTAAGAAAGAAAAGCAAAGGAGGAGAAGCTTCAGCAGCGGAGTTGGACTAGATGATCTATATGGTCCCTTCCAACTCTAAAAAATTCAGTGAAATTCAGTGAAAATTCAGAGAAGAGCCTTATTGAAGACCCGTTTCTTCTACAGAGGCCAGGCAGGCAGCATTTGGCAAGATGACTACTTTGGGTTGAGTTCTCCACAGTCCTGCTACAGAAGATCATGCTTCTAAGGACTTGTGTCACAGACCTACCAAAGTAAGAAAATCAACAACTAAGGGCTTTTCCAAATAAATTAGCTTATGGGCCCAAATGAAATGCAGTAAAATATTCTGGTTTTGTCCTGGATTGCACACCAGGGCTGAAATCACTTCTTTATTTCTCAGGATGGATACAATAGCTACAACAGAAACTGCTATTAAGTTATACTTCAGAGAACAAAGTAGTTTGCCATCACAGGATACTTCTATACTCCTAAAAATAAGTGGAATACAGTTAGTACAATACACCTTTTTTAGAGCTGTGTTAACGGCTTTTCTTTCCACCTAAGGAAAATGAAGCTTGCATGATTGTGCTGCTCATGGGCACCCCCACAGGAAGCCATTGGGCTAAGAATTTGGCAATTTCCATTAAAGTTTCACAGGGCAATAGGAGATATTTCATATCCAGAAGTGTCATGAAGCTAGGGAGGAGGGAGAAGAAAAAAAAAATAAAATAGTGGAGAGCTAAGGAAAAGGCTGCAAAACAAGCTTAAATTGACAGGCTACCAGAGCATCCACCCTGCGGAGGAGTTTGTAAGACTCCTAGGAGAAGACAAGCTCCCATGGAAACGTCCATTGGCTTTGTCTGCAGAGGACACACTGATGGGCATGAAGCCATGGAAAAAATAGCCATTATTTAAGCCTCTAATTTACTTAGCTACTTCTCCGCACCACTATTTTCAGACGTTTCTGTAGAGCAGGGTAACCTGGCACCAGCCGTCAGGCTGCACAGATGTATGTTTCCGGGGGGGCAGGGACCCAAGGATGTCACTACCAGCATAATAGACAGGTGGCAGGAAGATAAAAGGGAGCATCAACCCCCTCCACAGTATTTGAAGAAGATGTCCAGATGAAATGAACCTTAACAGACAAGGGGAGCTATGACTGTAGACCTGTTTTTCTTTCCCCAGCTATTTAGGGACAAGATAGTGGTATACTGTGCTGGTGGAAGTATCACTTCATTAACGCTATTATTTGAAAAAGAGGGAAAACAACAGGACAAAAGGTGTTCCACCCCAAAAACAATGTTCAGGGAATTCAGAGGGTGTAGCAGATTTGCTGTAACAAGACAGAATCCTAACTAATTTTACAGAAGCAATTCTAATTAGGCAGGAAATGAAGAACAGTTCCTTTCAGGCTGGCTGAAAGAACAGTGGATTGATTTAAATCAAATCACTGATTTTAATCATGGATTTAAATCAACCAAGCAGGACACCTTGATTTAGCTCATCAGCTTTAATCTTGTACTTTTTACTTTTTTCCTAATGAAAGCTCATTCATTTTGTTAAGATAATGTGGAGAATTGTAAAAAGCACACACTTCATGTTAAAAGGGATTAAAATTTTTATTCTCACTCAGCATTGATGACTTGTGACTACAAAGCTTGAGCTAACTAATTTTTTAACAGAGTTAAAAAGCATCACTTTTAAAAATCATTCAAATTTGAAAGCTCATACGTGAAACACATTGTAAATTATTTAGAGATTGTAATAAACTAGGCCTTGATAAATATAAAGGATTTCTGCTTAGTTTTCTTCTAAAACTTCTTTGGTAAAACACCCCAAACTTGCAACATCATAGACTTTAATCTATTTGTGCCGAAGAACATTAGAGCCTGGTAAAAGGTAATGCATGACGGTATTTAGGGACACCTATCAATAATATGAAACCTGATATTATTCACCATTCTCTTAAAAAAAAAAAGTAAAAAGCTGCCAAGGTACTACTGTGGCAGTACCTCTGTTAATGAAAAAAAATTAGAAAAAAATTAGGAAAGTGTTGGTATTGGGATCAGAACACTGAAGCATTCAGAGTACTTCGAATATGAGATAGAAATCCTGACTAGATACTACCCAGAAAAAACTCCTTCATAATATATTGTGGGGAAAAATAATCCAAAGCAAGTGTCAGCAGAAAGTAAGAGGACATGTACGGACAGTAGTCATGCGGGAAAAGACCCGGAGGTGACAGAAGAGAGAGCAGAGAGGATTTCATCTGCAGGTACTTGTAATACAATGTGGCAGCAGTGCAGGGAACAACAAAGTGTATTAATAAGAATGAAAAAAGAGACATTAAAATGATCTAAGGGATGTTTCAGGAGAGTGGGCTGATAAACACATTATATCTCATACACCCAAGCATTACCAGTCTACCAGCACATTAGTGTTTCATTCAATATTGTTTGCCTTTTTTCCTTCATTTAGAGCTTTGCCAGAGACAAAAGTTACCAGAAAACACTCAGTTTGTACCAACACACACCGAGACAAACTTCTCCATATAAAACCATACTAAGTATACTTAAATATGCTGTTACATGAGCTAAACACAGAAGTGTACAAATCTTGTAGCCGAGTAATATCTCCTTTTAATTGTATGTACAATTCTGACTATTTTTGTTAGGGAAAAGTTCCTTATGAAAAATATCAACTCTTAATCCTTGTGAGCGGCTACTATTTAAATCTTCACCAGAGCGCTAAGGCTCTGCTAAAAATGAGCAATGAAAAAATGGTGACGGTTTATTCATTAGTCGTTCCCTCGGTAGGCATTCAAAGCAGGGGACTCAGAGCTGCTTATTTCCATGTCAATGTCCTAAGCGCCTTTTCCTACTCCTGTTAGCTCCGCAAAGCTTTGACAGAAAGCTGGGGATGGAGCCCATCCCAAATCATTCCGAGCCAAAGCAAACCTAAACAAAGCTTACACCCCCCCCAAAAGATTAAGTATGTTTGATTTGCTCAGCCATATTCTACCTCAGCAGTCTCTGAGGATAATTTTCCCCCTTTTACTGACAATGTTTTTGAATAAGAAAGATTTACATTTGAATTTGAAATGTTAAGATAACTTTGTGGTATTTTTCCTTACAAACTATGGTAACCCGAAGCACAAAGTGGCAATCTGCTAACCAAGACAGATGCAGTGATTCTGCTTTTTTGCTTTTTTCTATTCACCCAAGAACAAAAAGAAGAACTTTTTAAACACCACTTGAAAGCACACAAGTGATAAGAAAAGTCAATCCAGAAGGAACATTCAGAAGAAAAAAAAAACAAGCTACAGCGGGTAAATGATGAAGATTTAACAAAAACTCCAGATTGTTGGCCTTTGGCGTACATGTGTCAGATAAATTAAAGTACAGCTTAAATGGCAATGCAGAATTTCTTCTGCCTTATGATTAGGAGCCTCAGCTATTTAGTTTTGTGTATTTGCTTGGGAGATAATTTTCAGAGGGCCAAGCTACATAATCTATGCACTAGTGGGACTCTAGGTAATTGAAGTTACCTGCTTGCAGCTTCAAGAGGTTAATAGAAGAGCACAGCTGTGGGTTGATTTGTTGGGTACCACGGCCTTGGAGGGTTGAAGACTATGCAGATATGCAACAGAGAAGCTTTGCAACATATTGCATAGGTCCACCTTTCATATAACAAGGGCACATAACTGTGGGAAAAGAAACACTCTCCAAAATCAAGAGTGTGGTATCAGTTAAGAGTGAAAGCGGTGGCATTAGGAGATACAGTAAGCTGTATAACTACTAATAGTTAGCTAATATACTAGTCTCTAAGTATCTTTTGCACAGTATCTCCTCTCCCCTGTTTCTGAGTGCTGGATTTGCTTATCTCACCCTCCAAAGTTATAAACCAAGCTCAACGTAATTTGGTGTGTATCCTTCAACCTTGGTTTCCCCTTCCAGCAGAGGGAAGAGAGCAAGGACAGAAGAATGCTCTCAATGTCAGCACTTTGCTTTCTCCTCTCAGTCTTCACACCTGCATCTTATAAAATTACATGTTTCAACACAAGATTTTGAATGCAATACATTTAGTTTGAAAAAAATACCATACTATCTATCCTAAGAGAGCTTCCATAAATCACACTATTAGAGCAGGACAATGAAACTGGTTCAAATACTATTTCTCAGGGCACTGAAGACACCTCATGAGATATTCTATCATCTCATCTTAAACACAAATTTATCATACAAACAGGAAAAAAAAATAAATCACAATGCACACCTACACCATTTCTGAATCTCAGCCTTTACAAGCTGACAGTAGAAAAGCTGCCCGGTCTTATACCTGATGAATGCATCTTTTAATTCCTGTGCTTATTTTTTGAAAATCATTAAGCTTGCTAAAATTATCTGCTAAAGAGAAAAAACATCAAACCTTTTGGTAACCAATAAAAACCCAAAAGATAAAGTGCACCTATTGAGTAAAATAATAGCAACTCCAGCTGGTTTTAGCATACCTAGCTGGATACACCTACCTATGCTAGCTCCTGCAGTTGGTGCAAACTGAGGACAGACTTTTCCCCGTTTTCCATCGCAGCCAGAACTGCTATGCATAGTCACTTATCATAACAAAAGCACATGCTTAGGAATAATGACTAAAAAACACGTTACTTTGTACTTTTCACCAGATATTACTTTGCAGATTAATTTAAAGCACAAAAGCTAATGGGAAGGTAAACTACGGACATAGTTGTTTTCTCTGCAGAAGGACGCTTGACCTGCTTTCCTGCCTCTTTCTTATTTTTGCTATTCATCTATCAAAGAAACAAACCCACTCTTGTCTTCTGGATACAGACACTGAAGAGGGGTGAAATCTGTATTATCAAGCAGCCTTTTGGCTCTGTCATATTCAAAGGAGCAATATTCTAAGGATAGCTCATACAATTTTCTTTTCTACCTAACTTCACGTTGTAATTTTAATGCAGACGACATTTAAACAGGTACCTTCAGTCCTATGGCTTTTTAATCCTAGGTAAATTATTTTTTTTTAATGTCTACATATTTATGCACTAAAACCCAGATCTAACAAAAAAAAAAGTCTTCTGAATAAGTTTTTCCTCAGACTTGTTTCATCACCTTAACTTGTGTTTTGTCTTTCACCGAACACAGAATGCATCATTTCTTATCTTCATTTTTTACAGAGGATATGACATCTTGAACATTCTCCCATGATAACAGTTGCTTCTAAACAAGCAGATAAAATTATTTCCACTTAAAACTTTTTTTGCTGGTTAAAAAAAAAGCATCAAAAATTTCACATGAAAGGACCTGTATAAATGTGAAATTATATTAAAACACTCATTATTCCTAGCAGGAAAAACCCCAACAAAAACCCAAAGGAAAATTCAAGTACAGCTTACTAGCATTAAACTAAATATTTTAGGCCAAATACTAGATCATTGATAGTTGATTTTGCATAAAGAAAAATATTTTTAATTGTATCACTTACACATTCAGTTTTAAAACAAACACATGTGTAATTTTTTTCAATATTGAAGTTTTAGCTATCATCTTTCTGGAGTGATAACTTTAAAATTTATATCTGGTATCAGCTGCAGTCGACATATTTGATTTTAAAATAAAGTTACAATGCAAATAACAGGTTCAACATTTCATGGATATATATGATATATTCCCAGATTTTCAGTCAATTAAATGTACATGCCATTAAACATACTCTTCCTTCTCTGATTACCAAATTTTATAAGCACGCTATCCTGAAAAAAAAAACAAACCCAAACTGTTGCAAAGACTTGAAAATTTAAATTTTGGCATAACTCAGTATTTCTGGACTGGCAACCTAACAGCACTTATGCATATTCTGTAACTTTTTTTTGCTTTTTCTGTTGAAAAACCACACTTGTGACCAGGCTGTGACTTTTCCCCACCCTGTCACCAGCCTAAAACAAGAGAAGGGGTCCAATTCAGCTGTTCCAGGGCAACCAGTCTGGCAAGTGGATTTTCTGATTTACGAAGAACTTTATGCAATTCTGCAGAACCCTACATATAACTAAGCAGAGGCCTATAAAGATGTCAAAACTTTGATCTATTAGGATTCAGTCTCTGCATTACTCTTTCAGCTACAAATTCCAGTAAGATATCATGGAAGGGGGAATAAAATAATATGAAAGATTCAAACCAGCAGATGAAGATAGGACTTCTCAAAATATTAAGAAGCTGTTGCAGGCACTCAACTGAAAAAAAAAATTAGATAAAGATTTTATATTTAGGCTTTCTGGAATGAGAAAGTGGGTCAAATATAGAGCACGTATGTACCTACACACCTGGTTATGTGCATGTACAATCACACTGTAAATATGAACTGATTTCACTGGAAAATTTCCCTTTTTATCTCACACTCACATATTACCGAAGCTCCAAATACAATTGAAAAAAAAAAAAAGAAACCAAAACCAAAAAGGTTAGTGAACTCATTACAATTTCTTGAGATTTCAGCCTTCAAGTTCCCCCTCTTTAAATGCACGAAGAGAAGATGAAACACTATAGTTGTGGCTTGGGTTCTGATCTCAGTTGCAGCTGCATAAATCATTGAAATTTAAGAGATATTCCAGATCCAACTCTACATTTTGAATGTCATCATGTACATTTTTAAAATCATAGGGAAAAATTTTGCTACGGCCACCAAAACAAAACATTAAAAGCCAATCATTTCAAATCTGTATGTCCTTGCCTCCCTCCCTGCTCAAGCCAATGAACCCACTGCCGCATTATCTTCCATGCTGTTTCTAAATTAATTCTCCTAAGCACCAGTCAGTTTTCATGTAAAGCAGGGAGAAAGACTTTATGTAAGGCAAATACCTTAATTTGAAAGATTTACGGCTAGGAAAATTATACATTCTGTATCTAGAGTAACAAGCAGAGTATCAACAGAAAGCCACAACCAATCTATGAATATTACAGAAAGGAAGGTCTTTTGGCTAAGATCTGAATGAGGAACAAGGACACTCATATTCTTGTTCTGCCACCAGAAAATAAATCATTGTGCATGCAGCACTTGAGGCAAAATGCTTTCAAATCTTTTTTTTTTAAAACCAACTCTGTAGTATTTTGTGATTAAATAATAATACGTTCCACAAAAAATCATTATTCTGTTAGTAGAGTAAAATGATCTAACGCTTGATTACTGATATGCATGCAGTTCAGGTTTTCATGAAATATTTAGTTTTAAACTCTGCTAGATTAAACACTGAGGTTGCATACTCGATAAATGATGACAAACTAATCTGGCATAAAGGCAAATACTTGTATTTCATTAATGTAAAACAATTACCATATTTTCTATATTATTAGAGTTTCAGTATGAAGGGCACGATAAAACCAACTCATAACAAACCATCCATAAAGTAGTCAACACGCAGAAAACAACATATCCCCAAAATTAAAAGCTTAGCAACAGTAGCAGAATGGTGACACCCACAGCACATCACAAAAATGGAGAAGAAATAAGAAAATAAAAATAAAAGAATTCTTGTGTGAGAAGTAATGCTTTAGTAGGGTTAGAAAAATGGTGAAGCTCCTCAACAGGGAATCTCTTTGCTACATTTAAGAAAATAACTTTTTAATTGCTAATCCATGAAGAGTTTGCTACAGCTCAGTACATGTACCAAATGTAGTCATGTGTGTCTTAGGTCTGTCTGTTTTTGACTAGACACACTTCAGATCCTGTGCATGTCATCTGGGAAAGTTTCTAGTTAGGAGAACAGCTCTCTATACAGCCCTCTAGGCTTGTCTAAGTGTAGCTCAACGATTAAGACTCAAGATCTTCCCTCACAGTTCGTCTACTACGCTCACAGCTTGCCTACTACACTCATAGTTCTTCCTACCTACAAGGGCTTTAGTTACCCAAACAACATATGGAGTTAAAAGATTACTAAGTTATATAAGGAAAATTCAAAAAAAAAAAACAAACAAAACAACAAACCCCCCAGTCCTAAGTATTGTACAAGATGACATTTAAGTGAACCAAGGCACACAACCAATTCTTACAGATCATGGAGCAGGTTGGACCTGTTCTGTAACATCCTTGAATATCAAAATGAACTCTAAAACAGGCTGGTTTTAAAACATAATGTCTACTTACAGGTGTACAATAAATGTCCACATGCTTTGGGAACAAAGGAAATCTTGACAAAACACCTTTTTGACCAAAGGTTTCTCCTGCCCTCAGTCTTCACCAAGCAACTCACACGACATTTTCTGTTCAGCCCCTTTCAGATTAATGAATTACTTGTTTCACAACAAACTAAAGGAGATATAAGTGATTTTTTTAACTTTTGCCAAAACAGACCAACACATTCAGGTTTAAGATGGAACAATGCAGGAAGCAAAGTGAGAGACCCAGGTCCACCAAGGCACATCAAATTTTACCCAACTCTTTGTTACTGCATTACAGCACAAGTGCTCCTTGGGCTGATTTGTATTTCCACTCTAGGGATATATACTACAGGAGGAGCTGCCTCTGAAGTAACCATGAAATAAGCTATTTAATTCAGCTTCTAATGGACATTGCTAAATAACCTCCTGCCAATAAACAGTGAGTATAAAAATTCACCAATTTCCACAGAAAAATCTGAAATTGGTCTGATAATGACAACTGTGTGAGACATTTTTGGATGTTTATGAAATGTTAGCATTATATATCTGGGGAATAAATAAACTGAACAAACACAATAATAATTTTCCAAGTGATTCTTTAAGTCATTCTATATGTATTGTAAGTTGAAATATGAATTTCTAAACGGCTTCTGAGATTCTAACCTCTAGCTTTAATCACAATCAGTTAAAAAAAAATTGTTATAATTTGGCACCCAACTGTGAAAATAAAAAGCCATTTTCTGTTTTAGAAAAACAAAACAGATTTTGCTTTCAGCTCATTCTTCAGGAAACATGAGGTGGGAAGAAGCAGCATTAAACTGCTGCTTGTAAGTGTCACTTGGAAGCACGGCTACTTAGAAAATTAAACCCATAATACATTATATTACAAATGCAATTCCAGGTCTCCTAGGTATTAACCTCATGTTCTAAACACAATTTAATTTGACTTGGCTGCCTGTCACCAAACTACAGAAAGCAAGATTTCATAACTTTTCCACTATAGCACGCTGATAAGTTCTTCTAACAACTCATTGCTATTCCACTTATACATAAAATCACTGTGTGCAAATATCAGAATGACTCCTCTTCAGTTGCTCTTACATTTTCTGTTCAAAAATTATGTGACAGCAAAAAGCAGTCAGCAGAGTAAGCATTAAAACACACATATAATCTACTTGATTTTATAGAGATGTCAGCATATTTTTTATCCGTTATTACAGATTTGCAATTTTTCATTCTGCTCAGATAAAAGATACTACAATTTCTCGTTGCATTTCAAAAGTTGGCATTGTTAGGACTTCTATTATAGCAGCACAAAGCAACTGGAAGGCTCAGCCTCGCTGTACCTGGCACTACACATCTCTAGAGGCAGACTGTCACAAACATCTTGCAAGAAGAGCAAATAGCAGAGGGAAAAGACGCAAGGTAAAACATTTCTTCTTCCATCTCTCCTCCCCACACTCTCTCCACCCTCAAAGTAGCCATGGAAAGCAAGATCCAGTGAGCAGGCACCAATCTGCTTTCAAAGTGTGGAGCTGTACCATTGAGCTGGGATGGGCATGCCATACGCCACTGTGACCGGGCTCTTGGGTTTGCCAAGAGACCTCACATTGTGGACATGCCTTTGCAGAACAGGTCACATCTGCTTCACGCATGCAGTTTCACCTGCAGATAGGAAGCTGGAAACCTCACTCTTTTAGATGGTCTTCCTCCAGTCAAGGCTTGCAATTGTGGAAAGGGTCAGACTCGCCTATTACAAGGGGCCAGAGAAATCACCCTCTCCAACAACATTGACCCAGGAATTCAATTCTAAATATACTGTTTTGGTGGTACCTTGGTTGGTTTGTTTTAAGTGGTGAAAAGGCATCTTGAGGAGGATGGGAAGGGGTAAGAGGCCAGGGCAGCTATCTGCCTAGAGACAGCACATTTCAGAGATTCAAGAGAAAACCCATTATGTTCAGAGCTTGCAGCCACAAGACAGGGCAGAGGCTGGCTCTGGAGGAGTCCAGCCAGACAAAACGGACACTAAGAGCAGTAGCTATTTCATGCTTCTCTAGGTCTGGCTTACAAAAGTGACACCTTCCTGTAAGGTGTCCTGTTAGCAAATGCCCATGGAGGTTACCACCAAGGGCTGCTGAAAAATGAAGCGTTAGAAAGGATGCACAACCTGCATCCTTTGGTGCAGGATGATCAACCATAAGCAAGTAATTCAAGACAATACCCAGTGATAACTGTTCTGCTCTACAGGTCTGAACATTTACCAGAGGTACATACGCTACTTTTAGGCCACATTTGTCTCAACTTTATGCTTTCAATCTGAAAAATGTAAAGAAAGGGAAGCACAGTTGGTAAAGCTGATCCTAAACAGTAACTTTTTTTTTTAATAGAAAGTAATAAGTAAAAGTAGCAGAAACTACAGAACAGTAAGCCTTAATAAGCCACAGATAAATTTTAATTCAGTTAATCATTAACAAAGAACACTTACAAATCAGACTTCTTCTCAAAAACATTAATTCAATCAGAGATATATTTCTGTGCGAGCATGACAGCACAGCCATTAACATAAATTTAGAGAGTCAGTATTGCTTTTTGGGTGATCAAAGTGACATATAATGGAGAAATCTGATTTCCTGAAGTTGCCCCTCCATCACACTCTAGGAAGATATCCAGATCAGCATTGCAAGGTTAAGCACAACTAATTGCACAGCTACTTATGATTATTAAGTCTCTACACAACATAACATTCCCCAACATTCCGCTGTGATGGTTAAATGAAATTCTGCGATCTGGTGCAAACCCATGGAACCGTGTATTAATTATATTAAAAATGCAATTAATATATTTAGAGATAGAAAAAAAAAAA
>KZ506470.1:49571-63048 GCA_002844005.1 Limosa lapponica baueri
TGTATTTTACATCCCTTCTGCAGTATGAAAGCTATCTCTGCAAGGTACGTGATAACAGAGTGCAAAGGTTTAGGGGTGTGACTTTACTCTGGCTGTCTTCCACCGCCACATTCAGACTTTAAAGTTGGCAGTTGAGGTGCAGCATAAAAGCAGTTTCTCCCAGAGGGGTTAGGTGTGCAGAGAGGAGTTGGCTCTTTCTTCTGTGTCTCAGACAAATCTCTTGAGTGCACGACAGAAGATAATCACAAAGGCTGACGGACTGGGACACAGTGGGTTTGCATAGGCTTTTATTTTTTATTGGGTAGATAACTGTTTTGTAGTCAATTCTTTATAGTCATTAAAATGAAACACTTTGTTTCAAAATCAAGATACATGCTCTTGAACATGAAATGAGAACAAACACACCGGAGGCTAACTCTGCCACTCCCCTGCCCTTCAATTCCAGTACCATGGGAAATGCTTACAGAAGTCAGAGGAGAGAAGAGACAGTACTCTACAGAGACAGTACATGGTTGTCTTCCCTTATCATAAGGACTCAGGAATAAAAGTAGTCTAACTTTATATGGCGATTTTAAAAAACATGTTTTTGGGGCAATTTTAAGTGCATTGGTTGCTCCCTGAGAGATACCAAAAAACACTGCATACTTACTGGCTCACTAAAACATGATCTGGTCAGAATTAATTTTCTCATGCAGTGGGACTACTTGAGTGATCAATTCTCCAAGAGACAGCTGTCCAAAAGCCCTAAGAATCTCCCGCTGGTGAACTTCAAAAGCTTAACTAATCCCGGCTCTGTCTCTGGTCAGGAAGCACCCTCCTAGCTCTATCTGGGAAGAGACACAGTAAAAGCATTAGGTCACAGAAGCATCAAGAGATTCAGCCGGGAGTCCTTTGTTCCCAGTCTTGCTTTCCAACTCTTTGTATCATATTGATCTACTTGCTACCTCTTCTCTTCTCTCTAGATGAGCCCAGGCCATACTCCCCCACCATACAGTTTCCAAAACTAGAGTGGAAAAGGGAAGCAAAACCAAACAGCTCATCCAGCCACATTCTCTCTTCCTCTTGCCCTTTGCCCTCCCCAAGCAACAAATTAGATGCTCTGAAAAAAATGAAAGCCACTAAGTTTTCTGTAGCTGTCTCTGTTCCACCCACCAAAAGCACATACACACATTCAAAGCAGAGGACAAAGCCAGAGGTTTAACCTGATCTAGAAACTAGCTCTGGAGAGATTCATCTTAATTAGTTACACTCTGCTTTATAAATCCAGCACACAACAAGACACATGTGTTACATTGGTTTTGACAATGCTGGAGAAAACAAATTAGCTGACAAAAGGAAAAAAAATGCCTTTTCATCCGTTTTCCATTTGCAATTAATTGCAAAATGTGTACCAGTTTACTGTAAAAATGCTGAAGTCAATATAAAAATTGCACACGTAAGGACCCCCATGTATTTGATATTTATTTCATCCCATTTTATTTTTAAATAACAAAGATTTTTTGAATGAACTAGTTTACAAGTATTTTTTGCTTCATCTATACAAGCTACCTAGAAAGAATAGTATTATCATTTCTATTTTTCAGGTACAGAAGCTGAACAAACTAAGAGAGAAAAATCAACTGTTTAACAGAAGTTTGATCTTAGAGAATCTGAATTTCTCTACCAGAGCAATGAACTTGCAGCCAAACATGGAATGGTAAAGGTCGTATCAGACCACAGTTCAAGGTGTTTATGTACAGGGTCACCAGCCTGACAGCCACACAAACATTTCTGCAAACTTCTCAGGTCACTGGCCTGACATCAGTGGGACCAGCAAACAGGAAAGGGCAGTGCAACTGAAGGACCTCAGAAGTGCCAGGCTACGCACCGCAGGACGGCAGCATCTCTTGGCAGCCTGGGTAGCCCCAGCTCTTCCCATTTCCAAAGGAGCTGGAAGAGGAATGCAAATGGTGGCTCCCTATGTCTGTAATTACCAAAAGCTACGTGTTAATGATGTTACTTAACAGACTGAAATTCGTAAGATGAAGGTAACCTGACCTCACTGCATTAGTGCCAGCAGTTACGGGCTCCTTCACACTGCTTCAAATGGACTAAGCGTTCATTGCTTTCTAAATGGACACAACACTTAGCCCACAGTATGTGAAACTTCATTTCAAAAGGAGAAACAAAATGACAACCCCAAATATTTAGGTAACCTGTCCAGATCACATAATCCCTAGATTAAAGACCAAGAATTTGAGAACACAGGTTTATGTATTTATGATAAAGCTACAGATCTCTAAAAGCAAGGCTGGTATAAAACTCTCTGGACTGTACATGTCCATGAGGCAATAAATCTATTTACGGTGCCAAATTAGTTTTCCAATTGACACTGCTGAGCCCTCAGGAATATCCTGCTCCAGTTATTCAAAATCCTTGGGATTCAGCTTTAGCAGATGTTTAGCAATGAAGTACAACACTTGGACCTTATTCTGAGGTTGAGTCCAGATGAGTGTGAGATACAGCAACTGAAATACACAGCTTCTTCAAAGTAATACCCCTGAAGCAATTACCGGCATGTTTAGAGCACATTGAGTACTACTGTCGTTAGAGATGATATTTCTTATTGCAATTGCCAACAACTTCTTGGGAAGATCCTGAAATAACAAAAGTTTCAGGAGTGGGAATCAAACAATTGAAAAATTACAAATTTACAAGTAAGATCTGTCAAGCTTTCTAGCATAGAGACTTTAAAACTCTACCCTGTAAAAGATTTTTGCCCAAAGAAGAAAAAACCAGGGGCAGAAGTGTCTGGTCACAAACTCACAGAGAAAAAGACACCAAAGAAAGAAACAATCCAGTGTACTTTTTTTTTTTCCCCTTAGAAGGACAAAGCCCATGATACCCTCCAGAGCTTATTTCAACGCTGCCATGGCTTATTTCAATGAAACTACCTAGACAATCTGTTTGTCAGTGCAATACATCAAAAGGAATATACGGTTTTCCTTATATTGATGTTTTCATACAACGATGTTGGAAGGAGGTACAAAGAAGTCATGGCTGGCTAGGAGAGACAACATTGTGATTATACATTCATATGTAAAATAGAGGGCACACTGAAAAAAAAAATCAACAATTTAGAGCATTCTCCTGAAAACACAACTGTCCTACATTGTATATAAGTATATACAGTATGCATGAGTTCTCCACCTTGTCTGCTTTAAACAATTAAAGTGACCTGCTCCAAGTCATTCCTTTTCTGAAAGACTCACAGCTGAGAAATGGTTCCTCGCAAATGGGGGAGAGAGTGGAGAATTGCTGAACATTAAGTTCTAGTGCCTAGCATTGTCATTCATTCTAAGCCACCTTTTTATGAAAGTGGACTTGTCTATTTTGAGAATTCAAGAGTCATATTACAGCTCTGCATAGAGCGTACCCTTGGAGGTTTGATTTCAAAAGCCAGACACTGTATTATATTCCCTGCTGACAAGAAGTCAGTCAGAGCCTATTACATCACTCTTCAAAGAGTGGTAAAGCAAATGCAGGAAAACCCCTGAAGTGATCTGATAAATGATTTTGTTAGTTAGTTTGGCACCAGTGTGTCTGGTATCTAATACTTATGATACACAGCCTACCAAGTACATGGCATTAGATTACTGCTATTTTGTGTCAACAAGAAATGTATGCTGTGTCACAGGCCTTTGTAGTAAAGTACGGGAGGAGAGAAAAGTCAGAGGGAAATACAATACATTTCCCAAATACGTAAGGAAATTGCTGAATTGTGCTGGGATTGTATATTGCTAACAGGCTGCCATTAGGAGCAGAGTCACAATTCAGACTACTAACTCCAAGCATATCACATTGCACCAGCACTACCTAGATTTCAAACACAATTTACTACTGGACAAACCCCCCCCAAACCAGGGTTTCAAAGGATCTTTTTCTCCTCTCACAATACATTTCATGGAATCTTTATGTATATCCAATAACAAAGACTAGGAATGAAGAAGGAAAGCAAAGGAAGAACAATGATCCAGAGATTAACCTATTTCATAGAGTCATCACAGAGTAATTCCGGTTGGACAGGATCCCAGGAGGTCTCCAGTCCAGCTCCCTGCTCAAAGCAGGGTCAGCCATGAAATCACATCAAGCTGCTCAAGGCTTTATTCAGGCAGATACTTTAAACCTCCAAGGATGGAGGCCACACGTCTCCAGGCAACCCGCTCCTTCACACTGAAACTTCCTTACCCTCCTAGTGAAAGTATTTGTTTTCTTTGCTGCCCTGTTTCAATTTAAGACCACTATCTTTTCTTTTCCCCCAATGAACCTCAGTACTGAGCCTGGCTGTCTTTTCTGTAACCTCCTCATAGGGAGGAGCCTGCTCTCAGGTGCCCCTAAAGCCATTTCTCCTCCAGGCTGTATATGCCCTGCTCCCTCAGCCCCTCCTCATATGGCAGGCCCCCCACTGCAATTGCTCCAGTTTATCTATGTCCATCTTGTATTGGCAGGTCCAAAAGCAGATGTACTATTGCAGATGTGGTCTAGAAAGTACCAAGTAATGGGAATAACCACTTCACTTGACCTGGTGCTTGCTATTCTCCCATTAATGCAGCCCGGGATTCTGCCCTCTGTTTCAAGGGCACACTGCTGGCTTGTGGTCAGCTTGTCTATCAAGACATCTGAGAGACCCTGGCAAAAACTGAGGGAAAGAAGGCTCTGAGGACTACTTCTCTGTGTCCGTTGTCACTGAAGCACCTGTCCTGTTCAGCAACAGGTCCACGTTTTCCTTGTTTATTCTTTTACTACTCATGCAGTGGCAGAAGCTTGCCTTGTTCCCCTTGATGTCCCTTTCTACTTTCAGCTCCAGATGAGCTTTGGCTTTCCTAAGACAATCACTACACACCTGTGCAACATTTCTAAAGTCCTCTTTTGTAGCCTGCCCCTGGCTCCCACCTCCCCAGTACCGCCCTTTCAAACTGAAGCTCAGTTGTGATCTATCTACTTGTTTGCCTGAATAAGGGGCAGAAACCTTTTCATGCTTGGAGGAAGGGGGGATGTCAGCCTTAAGGACTTGCCAGGTCACTTGAGATCCCCTCAAGATCTTGAGCTCCATCATTTTGTGGTTGCTACAGTCATTGACTCCATCACCAATTTCTCCTTGTTCCTGAGCCACAGATCAGGGAAATACTACCCCCAACTGGTCCATTAGTGCCCATCTTAAAAAAAAAAAATAATTCTAAGTCTACTTCAATATCCATTTTATAATTCTAAGGTATTAAATCTTTAGTGATTTTTTTTTTTAGCTACTTTGCTCAGTCATATACTAGAGCCATAAGAATTCACATACAGAGCTGCACTTCATAGTAGCAGTCACTGCATCCGGACTTCCAGCAATAATGAGCCTTTCAATGTCTTGAGATTAGTCCACGTATTAGAAAAATAATGTAATATGAACTTCAGGCTAAGAAATAGTTTGGTATTGAAGCTCACGGCAAAGCACATGAAAATAAAGACTAAGCCGAAAAATACTATCATCAGTATTTCACCTCATTTTACTTAGTTTATCTAAAGCAACCAGATGCGTGCAGTGAATAAAAACATCTACTTTGCAGCATATCAGTGAGTATTAGAAAAATATACACTTGAGTACACAAGTTAAATACTGGCAGAGGGAATCCCACATTTGAAATATATGGTAGTTTTTTAGGTCATGGTAAACCCAAAGGAACAAACACAAAAAGTGCCCGATTCCTCTTTTTATTAAATAGCACGCTTTTGAATGAGGAAGGCTAAAGAAGAGTATTTCCTTCACAGTTAAAGCATTCTATAACTAGTTTACTATAAGTAAAAGGCTTCCCGCCCCCCAGCACCTCCCCAGATAGTGTTGGTTTTTTTGTGTGATAGAAAGCAACTTTTCTACTCCAGTCCAACCTGTCAGGTAGAAGGAGTAACATTGGTCTTTTATAGTGGTGCCACCCTTAATACTTTTTTTTTGGATGAGGCTTCCATTTAACATTCAGCTGTGTCTGATGTAGATGACTGTCTGCAAGGAAGACGACAGATGACCCCTCTATATTACCCTGTGAGGGAACGGTATTGATTTTGCTATACTGCTTTTTCACTGTTTCAGTTCATGGTCTGGCATTTTTGTCAGTACTACCACTTGTTTCTCATTCTCTTTCTCTGAAGAATCCCCATCTATCGTTCCACTGGATGAAAGCCACAGCAGGTTTAGCTCACCTAGAATAAACACTTTCACATATGGAGCCTGGTGTCCTATGGAAACAAAGCTTATGTAATCATACTGAGCTGTGTACCTGTCTATCCATCAGCTGAGCCTAATTCCATTGGCCTGGAAACATCTCTGAGTTGATACACAGCTACCAGCCTCAAGGATCTTAAGTTTTCTCACTTAACAGGGAAGAGGACTATATTAAGCCCATAACCATTTTAATTTGTTCCCCTCTGGGGAAACTAAGTCACATCTGGTGGATTCTCCCTGGAAGTGGGTCAAAGTCATGATGGAGAGGACCTCAGGGTTTCAGTAGTTTGAGGAGGTAGAAGGAAGATGTGGGATAGACAATACTAAGCTGTTTGAAAAGAGACTTAATTATTTCTTCTGCCTGCAGATGAATGTGTTAACATAGGAATACATGTTAACCAGTATATTCTAACCAACATGATCAAGATGTACAGCAGCATTTCCTCAGTTGCAATTTTTGGGAAAGACCGCCCTTGACAAATATTTTGGTAAGAGAACTCTATGGAAGAACATATGGAAATGGGGAGTGATATTTATTTATCATATCTCTAAGTTGACTTTATCTGCTTCATTCTCTCACAGACTTCATTTACTCACACTCTTGCAGACTTGGAAGTACCAAGGCACATGTGCCCAAGTGTTCTGGCTAGCATCTCTTGTGCACAACACTGATAACACAGGATACTGGCTATCAAATCCTTCTCACGTAAGCACTTGGGGTCAATACTTGTTATGGCACTGTCCTTTACTTCAAAGTGTTGCCTCCGTAAATCTTAGGACAGGTTGTTGTTCACTGGTCGTTTCTCCTTGCTTCTTTGAAATATGTTTGATTTTCCCTCATGAGCTAACAGGAGAGAAAAAAAAAAATCACATAGGTGATATCCTGCAACCTCGTTCTCATTTTCCTGTTGGCAGCAGAAGACACTGTTCTGAGTGGTCATCTATGTTGTGGTCTTAGCAGAGTGCAAGCCTGCTGGTCCTGATATTAACCATATGTTCTTCAATTTTACTACTGGAAATGGTGTCCTGAGAGCAGTATCCTCAAACTGTGCCTGTTGCTATCAAGACAGGCCATTCTTACAGTCCTCATCCTGCTTTTTGGTGCTTTCACAGAAACATAAGCACGTACGCACAGCACTTCCACTCATACTTCATTCATACAATCTTCATAAATTTAACTAAATAAGAAGTATTAAGACTGAAATGTGCCATTTTCCATCCACTTTCACATAACTGTTACAAAGTAATCAAGACTTGTCACTTTTGAAACCAGTATTTGCTACATTCATGGTATTTTGAGTGTCTGAAGATTGTAGGCGCGGAAGTCTTAACTTTGACAGATAGCTTCTTTGTAAAATCCCAAAACCAGAACCCATCTCTTCACTCTCCCCTAGACACCCATGGAAGAATGTAAAAAATCTCATTCACTCAGGACATATACAAAGATCCAATACCCCAAAATGCATCAGTACCTGTGTTTACAGTAATAACCTTCAGCGCCAAGATTAAAACCCCCCAGGCTTACTAGATCTGCAGGTAGCTTTTCTGAGTTTAGAAAAGGTAAAAATCAATCCACGTATTGTCAAGGTGAAGGAAATATACAACTATCACAATGTAACTAATTTCACATTGGTCTTTACCTTGTACTGGTGCTTAATAAACACGTGATGATCAGTACACTTGAAAAGACATGATAATGGTTATGCACAAAGTCTTTCCAGCATTTCTGTAACACATTGTTTCCATGGGTTTTTTGGTGGTTTTTTTTTTTTTAAGAACTGCCTCTAGAACTTGCACCTAAGACCCCAAAAGGCTGATTAGTTCTAATAAGCTAATAAAGAAAAAAAATAAAGCGTATCTCAACCTTCACTTGACATTAACAAAAGTGTTTACATGGCACAGTTCCTGGCTTTCCTAGCCAGCAGAGCCTCTGCAACACAACCGATTAATTAAACAGTGCTGAGAAGTTAACACTGAAGGTTACTGATTAATTGTACGTTAGAGCTGTCTAATCAAGTACCCAAGGCAATAAACAAATACAAAGATAAATTATACATTAAATAACACAATTATTTATAGTTTTATTATTAACTGCTTCCTTGCCACACAGCAGACTTCAACCTGAATAAACAAAGGGGGAGGGTGATCAGGATCACTTACTGTATTTCCCAGCTGGCTATTATGGCTGTTTTCCCTTGAAGTGAAATATAATATTATAAATCCTACGTTATGCATGGCCATCACATAGGCATATACGCTGAATGAGCAGCCACACAACATTCATTTATCATGTATTTTTGAGTACTACTTCTTGCTAATGCATGTCTCCAAGGGCTTAATTCAGCATTGCAAACAGCTGCTAGCCTTCATTAAGAGAAAGCAAGCAATCTACTCTCAACACTACAGCCATAAGAGGACAAGACTCAGACCCAGAGATGATCATCAGCTTTTTCTGCAAGTCACAAGCTCTTCTGTTTAATGGCAAATCTCTCATTTCAGGCATCTTCAGTTCAATGTTTGCATTTCCAGTCCCCAAACTGCAACATTTCTCCATCTGGAAAGGCTATTTTCATGCCGCCTCTGTATCATCACATAACCAATTTCTCCATTTAACAATATTAAGAGATGAATACTAAAATGTGCCCTCAGTGCTTAGCTCCTGCGTTGTCCATATACACTACAAAATAAATCTTTTCCTTGTAAGCACTGGGGAAAATGTATTTACCTTTATCATGGTTCAGACAGGTCTTTTGAAGAAGATGCTTGAGGAAGGGCTCTAAAAGAAGGGAACTCTAGAATCACTGTTATTTTCCCCCAAGACACTGAAAATAGAAGTTTGTCTCCTGCAGAAATGTCATAAATTCTCCCAGATAAGCTAACCCTATCTGATTCATACCAAGAGGTCAATGAGACCCTTTTGTGTCCACCATCCACCTCTCTCATTGGAAGGGAAAAAAAATAAATAATAAAAAACCCACTTCCACCTCACAGAAGGCAACAATTACTGAGGAAGTCCAATGGCTTTCACCCATCCCCTGGTACTTTCCCTGGGACCTTCACTGTGCCATAGAAAGATTTATTAGTCATTTTAGTGGGTAAAGCCCTCTGTCAGTCTGCTTTAAATATAGTCAGCATAACAGTCCAAGTACAAATGTTTTTTCTTGTCCTGTAGTTCTCTTTTGTTATAAGCCACTGTATATCCAATATAATCACAATCAATCTCAATCGTTCTCAGCTATGAGCAAGACAGTTCAAACTTTCTCTCTGTATCTCAAGAGATCCATTTCCCATCTCTATTACACTAGTTGTAAAGGACTCCCTGCCACAAGACTGGTTTAAGACAACAGGCTCAAGCACGTTGTGGCAGCTAACCCTGTGTCCTTTAATTACACATCTTCCAGAGCTTGCAACAAGATCCACAGCAAACCACGAATCTTCCTTTTACTGTGGAGTTGGTGTGTGAGATCTGACAGCTCCAGTATGCTCATCTTCCCCCGCCCTCAAATAACTGCTATTTGAAGCTGCTCAGGGAGGCTGAAAATACAACAGCCTCAGGAAGAGTGGATCAGCATGCAGTAAAAGAGAAGGTCAAAGTCTGATTGATGTCATCACTGAATATTGTAGCAGAATATTAAGGTTTGGTCAATTTACACTGATAAAAGTCACGACTTCCATACTAGTGCCACGTTCTATATTTTTCTATCTTAAAATTACCTTTAGAATTTCTCTTTGGCTTTTTTTTTTTTAAATCTGGTTGCAATTACAATCAATCAAGAACAAACAACCCCATCCCTTACCTCCTGAATTATGGATTCTGTCACATCGGTGTAAATTATACATTCAAAAAATCTGTCTTTCCTTGCTTCCAAAAGTGGTTAATTATATAACTTTGGAGAATTGTCTTTTGGAAGGGTAATTTTCATAAGAATCCTTAAGCGTGCAATAACTTGTTTCCGTTAGAAAACAACTTTCACACAGCAGAAAAGAACAGTGAGAACATCCAAAGGATATTGAGCTTCATTCCTGTATTTACCAACCCTAGAAAGATGGACCTCATGCTCATGTACCAACATTTCTCCAAACATGAACTCTCAAACCCATTGTGTGACCCATGTGAGCGCAGTTCTCTTAGCCACCTTGGATTTCCAAATGTTACTAGCATGTGTAATCTCATGCAACTTTTGTACAAGCTTGAATCTAGAACACCTGTTCGGCAAATGCTTACATACATACAACATGCTAAAGCAGGTGGCCTACCTTCAACAACTTACCACTCACTAAAATAAAACATATTTAATTAACTAAAAGGCAGGCAACACCTACTTGTAAAAGATGTTGAGTGACTATCACTGTTATGATACAGAAACATATCAATCCTCTGCCATTAAAAAAAACACACGTCACTGTACGTTCATTTCAAGTCCAGATGCAGAGAGTACATGAGGGTTTTTTCTTACTTTTTTCTCCCAGAACGATTTAGCACAGGTATTTAGTCTGTTACACTGTTAGTACAGTGGCTATTGTTGTAGTGCAAGTTTGAGTGATTTCCTTAATTTTGACACAGAAAGGTAAGCTAATTTTATAGTAATCAAACATACTTGCTTCTTTCTTTAATCATGTGGCAACTTTTATTCCAGTTCCTTAAAACATGCTAAGGAAAAAGAGAACATTGTTACTTATCTTCCAGATTTCTGTGGCTAATAATGCTCTCTACCACTGTCTCCCATCTTTTCCATGATGCTTTGTTGCAACACCACGATTCTTCCATGTAGCTTTCCACTTAAATTTGTCACAGAGTATTTCCAAAAATGGAAAGTAAATGGGCTTCAGGTAATCATTCAAACTGTTCTCACAACCGAGGCATTTTCAAAACCCCTAAAGATGCCCTAAAGCTGATGAACATTCTCATAGTGTACATGCCAAACCAAGAGCATCACAAAACAGCCAGGTAAAAGTTCACAGCTTCAGCAAACAATAACCCGGATACTGCAGAAGTGTACACCTTCAGTCAGGAGACTAAGTTTCAAGCAGCTCTTTCCTCTATCAGTACGCCCCCTAGAAAATGTGCCAGACAACAGCTCATTTCTATTTCAAATGCCTGCTGACACGCAGAGGTTTCAAAGCACTTTTTAAGGGCTTGTTTCCTAGGGGGCACTGCACTCCTGGCGAAACAACTGAACTAGTGCTTTTGATATGGGTAACTGCAAATCTTCATGTATTTTTTCTATTCCAGGGACAGAATGACTCTGAGCTTTTAAGCTAACCTCTTCAACTGACATGCCTCAAATTTCCCCAGCAAAACTGTCTGTACAAGCCTGTAACAAGAAATAAAATTGCGTATGCATTTTATGGTGCACAAAGACAGAGCTGTGAAGCAAGCATTAAGCAGATATACATTGCTTCTTGACTAAGTATCTGAAAAAGTTATTATTCCTGTAGTGCACAATCAGAAAAAAAAAAAACAACACAAACAAAACACTGTAGGTAAAATAATCCCCAGCTTTGGGGTTTGTATTAAGAAGATGGCCTGGTATTTACGAACCAACACAAGGCACAGTGTAAGTAACCTCAACAATCTTAACAGTACCCACAGACTCTCCACAATTCTCCTTTGAGAGGCAGCAATGAAGTTGTCACTGTTCTTCAATAAAGCCATACCTTCTTAATAATCTCCAGTGGCGAAGCCCAAATACTAAATCCAAGGAACATTCATGATGACACTCACATCGATCAAAAGGCAGAATTGTGTGTGAGGCTCTTTGTGTTAAAGCATTTAAATTTTGACTTTCCACACAGAAATTTCAAAAGCACTTATCTGTGGGTGTTTTTTGATGGATTACGTATCATAAAGAGCAGAGAGTTGTTAAGAAAAAGCTACAGGTGAGCTCAAGATTTGTGCTTTTCGTTAACCAAAAATGACCTGAAACCTGAAGTTATTGAATTCAGTGTACTGTAACCTAGCACTACCCTCCTAACCTTCCTCCTACAATAATAGATCTAATTACATGTCTTGCTATGAAATTTAGTTACTTTAAAATACCCTTCGAACACAAAATTAGCTTCATTGTTATCCTTATTGTATCATCACAAAATTCCACCTGTGCAAGTGCCTAAGTGCTGTAATTGTAGGTTTATAGGATGAATGCCTCAGAAGGCAACTATCTGAACAACATAAAGATGATTAGGGCAATTACTCTTGGGTAAAAATGTTTAACACAATGTCAAGGCCATACAGCAGTTGTGTATTTGTTAAGTATGATTTTCCTGTTGTTGCCTACAACTGTCTTCCAACCAAACAGTGGGACTTCCTCCTCACCCCCCTTTTTTTTTTTACCCCCCTTCCCCTTCTTCTAATGCTGGTGGGCTAGGGTCCCACTACAAGTTAGAAGGCATTTGCAAAATAACATATAAATAGGAGTTTCAGGAAAATCCAAAAAACATAGCATCTTCTGTAAAGGTGGCTAAAATAATCATAACAAAAACCCTGCTATTCAAACTGAAGAATATGCTTCAGTTTCAACTTTGAGCTAAGTATTTGTGAGTGAGAAACTTCTGCTCATCAAGGAAGCCTTTGCAAAGCTCTTAATGCCCTCGGTAAGAGGCATGTTTATGAGAAAATTGTGTTGTTCACATCTTTAGAAATATTTTGTCTCAGATTTTCCTTTTTTTTTTTTTGTTAACAAGACTGTATACTGATGGGTCTGTATGAACAAAAAAATAGTGTTCTACAATAATGTCACTATTGCAAGTGAACAACAGAAAGCTCATACACCTCTATTCAGTGGTCACACTGAATTCAGAACCTCACCCTGGTTTTTTAGCAAAATGTTTTTCCTGAATAGTAGCTCATTGTTCATGAATGTGAGGTTAAACACTTGAATGGGGTCACAAAGCAATAGCCAAATTAGATAGTCTAAAACCACTGGGTCTGCAAAGGTAAAATTAATTTCTAGTTAAATCTTTTGAACACTAAAAGATTCTATTTCAGAACAGCTTAATGGAGAGACATAGTCCTCCATTTGCTCACCAGGTGTAACCCCCTGATGATAAATAAGGATCATGCAAGCTACGTCCATGCTTGGGAGACAGGTTGAGTTGGGCACAGGCTCCCCATGCCTACAGCTGTTTGCTGGTTTCACACCTGCTCCAGCGCAACGTGGCCATGCTGAGGTGCAATTCAGGCAAAACTACACACTGGACAGACTTTGCTCCCAGCTGGATGTTTGGCAGCTGGAT
>KZ506470.1:70427-86088 GCA_002844005.1 Limosa lapponica baueri
TGATAGGAAAACATAGGAAAACACATCTTACTGACTTTTCATGTGGTATTTTTCACCATTCTCTTATACCTTTCTCTCTCATTTATAGCTCTCACTATACTACTTTTTCTACTGAGTTTACACTCTATAGAACATTCATGCATTAATTTTATCCCTTAATATAACTGTTATTTTAAAATGTTAAAAAATTAGTTTTATTGATATAGTGAGAGCAATGAAATTATTTCCTACTTTTGAAATGCCGTAAAAAGTGATTACACATTTACCTTCAAAACCTTCCCCAAACTTTGTGAATTCTCCTATTTTCAATGAACAGAAGGAAGGCAGGGGGGAGGGGAGGGGGAGGTCATTGTCTTGGACATTGTAACATCAAGGACAGTGAGCTGAATTGTGTCCAAAGGTTTCAGGTATTGATTCTGAGATCTAAGACATCCTAGATCTCAGGACATCTTCAGGTAGGAAGAAAGACACCCTTTGCTCCTACTCTAAGCCAGTTGTACATTTATACATGTGTAGTAAGTTGTACATTTATATATATGTAGTAAGCATATCATGGAATCACAGAACTGTCAGAGTAGGAAGGGACCTCTAGAGATCTAGTTCAACTCCCCTGCCAAAGCAGGATTGCCTAGAGAACATTAGTCAGGACTGCACCCAGGTAGGTCTTGAAACTCTCCAGAGAAATATATTCTTGGATGCAAGCAAACTAACAAAAAAAATTTGATGATGAACAGAATGGAAAGAATATAACCGGTAACACCTGAACTAGGTTCAGTTCTGCTGAGCTGTAAGCAAAATCATGTACAAGCAGATATGACTAAGTCTTTAGAACAAAAGTCTAGCACTTTCACGTGCCTTAACAAATACTCATCATTTTGTATCCACATCCATCTTGCTATATTCACAACATTTTCACAGATCAGCCATTTTTCTCCTCTAATAAAATGTTTTATCCCCAAAACCCACTAGATTTGTACTTACGCTAGAGTGTCTGATACTAGAAGAATGAACTAACCTTCTAAAGTTAAGGTTCAGGCTTCAGGAGTTAAGAAGAAAATGCTGTATCAATTGCTACAGCTTCAGTCAAGACTACACAGCTCACCACACAGTGACTACAAGACTATAGCACACAGCTCATAACCAAGTCAACAGCTCTGCTACTCCTGTCACTATGTTCACTCTCCAAGCAAGTTTTGACAAGGGAGAATACCAAGGTAACCACATAGGAAATGAAGCCTAACCACAAATGGAAGGTTATCACGGTGGACTTCTCAAAATACTTGTCTTGACACCAAAATGATTTATTTCAATTCTCACCAATGCTCTTTGCAGTGCACTAGTGAGACCCACAGGCTGAGCAGAGTGGAGAGATGTTGTCTTCAGAAAAAAGGAGAACATCACACAAGAATCTGGGATTGCTTTAAGAGAGGAGTAATAGAAACAGGAAAAAAGTTACAGAAACGCAAGGTCCCCAGGACATCTCACTTGGAAGCGCTGTACAAACAGACAAACCTAGCCATGACAGATAAATGACAGAGCAACGATGGGCTGACAGCTCAATGGAAATGGAAACAGAAACAGGAATCTAAATTATACCTGGGGACATAAAGTATTAAAATCACTGTACAATGACAACAGTGAAGCCTCATCTCAACAGTACACTTCTGTTCACGTATTTTCAAAAATAAGTTACTTGAATAAGTAAAAAAGATTGTTTACTTGTAGGATGAGAGAGTCTGTCATACGAGAAAAGACTTTGTTCCCTAAACGTACTGGGGACAGATCTGTTTAAACTACAGTTCAAATACTGCCACAAAACTTCAATGTATTATCACCACATTCTGAGAAGTCGAAATTTTCTAGACTTCTGAAGGGAAGAAGCAATGGCAGAAAACTTCATCATTTTTAAAAGGAGTCAGTTAATTCATAAATGGAATTTATATTATCATCTGCAACTATATGGGCATGGGCTTAGTGACCCAAGATGCCCCTTCCAGTCTTAAACGTGCACCTCTTTCTTGCTAACGTCACTATAAATCTTCCCAAAGGAAATTCCAATGTGGGTATAAAACCACTTGCTTCACTCAAACATGTCATGCCCTCTGGCCTGAAATTAGCAGTGAATGCTTGAACTGGAAACATAGGACTCCTCTGAGCCTACTTCCATTTCCCAGTCTGCTGAATTTTTAAACAAATTCCCCTGTAAGAAACTTCCTGATGCCTAGCCCCATATAAGTTTAATATAGATTTACCAAAAAGTTGTTTCTGCATCTCCCTGCTCTCCCACGTCTTCCCTATTTTCTTGCTTAAAATCTCTGTTTGTCCCCTTTGAATTTATTAGACCTATAACAACGTACTCTAGCCTAGTGCTTTAAGCAGAAGCTTTAGAGGCTGCCAGGAGTTTGTTATATGCCTGGCACCCCAGCACTTCTCCATGTAACAGTGGGGATGCACCACCAGCCTGAGGAGGTGTGGATTCATCTTTGGTCATGCTTCACACTCTGCTTCCTTCTCCCCCTTTCCTGTTCTTCATTCTGTATCTCGAAATACGTTTCTGAAAGAAGAGTTTTCTGAAGTGATGTTTTAGAAGTTACATGCTATTGCTTTTTTAGCATTTAATAAAAAAGTTTAACAGCAGGTATTTATTTGCCTGCACCTTCCACCTGCAATGTGTTAGTGATGCTGCTAGTGCTTCCAAGCTGTAAGGTTTCTCCCCCAAAAAGTGGTATGAAACTAACTTCCAAATTACATACATAATTTTATATATCTTCTCCTACATGTTCTAAAAATATAAAGAAACATTTCTTCTGCTCAGTTGAAGTAAATTTAATGTAATTTTATTCTGTGGATTGGGGTTCATCAGTGCATCATCTCTGCTTAATTGATACATCTCATATATCAGATATTACTGTTTTTCAAGATCACCAAGAAGTAAAATACCAAACAGTAACAACTCTCCACATCAATGCAAAGGAAAAAAAACCCAACACTTCTGAAACAAAGTCCTAATTCAAGCCTGGAAATTCTAGATTTGAGATTGGTAGAGAAAAAAAAAAAAAACCCATAAAAAACCAAACAAACCCTGACAACGCTTTTTAAATATAAAGCTAAATTTTGAACAAGAAACCTAGAACTTGTCCTTCTACAGATGAATAGCATGTCTCTGGAGACTGCAGTAAGGAAGAATGTACCTGCATGCCATTTTCTAATTGAGTATCCAATTCAAAGTTTCTACTTGTGCATTCAAATGCAAATTAAACTAGCTAAGGCACAAATGCCCAGTCTGAGACAAATTCAATTATAACAAGGCAGTTGTTGAATTCTTAATATGGATGCTTTTCTATACCTCGTATTTACATTTTAATCTACACAGAAAAAACAACCCTGACTAGGCATATGCAAATTAGACTTCATGGTCCTTGATGTATATGATAAATTAAAATAAGCAACAAAAAGAGCACAGAAATAGGAGCTCTGGGATTTTTAATTTTTTTAAAAATACACACACAAATGTTCTACTAACACTTTTAAGGGACAGGCGTGACTGCTTTTGTCACTTTTTGTGAAGAGTCTTCCTCTCACTGAAAGAATTGCAACCCCAGATGTCAGCACACGAACAATGATCTCAGACTGGCATTCCTGGTATGAACACAGGTAGCTAAAATGATAGAAGAGGTCCTTAATTTGAACTACTGCAGCTTTTACTCTACTTCCAAATTACTTCATGCTCTTAGCTTCTGTAAATATCTTTCAAATTTCAACTAATTAAGAGCTGAAGTTCTTCAAACAGTCACTCCTGCAGACATCCAAGTCAAAGGGCTTTGGAAGGCTTGCTCCCTGCAGAGAACAGAGTGGCCTCTGCAGCAGTTTGACACAATGTGCCAACCCAGCAGTTAAACACCATGCTCAAGGGCCCCAAGCACAACCCATACTTCCATTTCTAGCAGATGCCTACAGCACAACAGCAAATAGATCCTTCCCACAGGGTACCTTGCTGTTCTTCAAAGCCAGCCCTCTCCAGGGGAATACTTCTCACCCTACTTAAACCAGCATTTCACAGATGTGTACAGCAGCACTACCGCTCTGACTTGCTGATAGCCCACTTCAGTTCCAGGCACAACACAGCATTGTGTGCTTTGACAGTAACAAGCCTAGTAAACACAGTAGCTTAAATAATCCATTATTGCCCTCTCTCAAAAATCTGAGAATCTTGTTCAATGCCATGTGCTCACAGGTCAATACGTTTCACCAGGTCCCCAAAGATGCCTGTGTTGGAAGCATAAAGATGTCGTGTCATTTTGCGTCAGAAAGGGCATCCAAATAAAAAGCAAATTTCCCTTCACACGGACATACACATACTGATCTTACTCCTCCTTTCAGTGTTATCCAAAAACTGAATTTAAAGGACTTCAAATACAGTGGTCTCAGCTGACCTGTAGCCACAGAAGCTTTATATTACAGTTTGGCAGGTTTTCAAAGATCAAGGCTTAAACCTAAAACAGAAAAGCAAGGAAGAAATTCCATTCAGCATTTGAATGGATGGTATTTGACCATCCACCATGAACCTAAATTTAGCTTTACATCATCTAAAAATCTGTCAATAGATCTGGGTAAAGATTAAACAGGTAAATGCAGCCTTTCATTTAGCCAAACACCATCACAAGCCAAACTCAACCCTATTTTGAACACAAGCTTTCAGCAAATTATACTTTGATGGAAGAGATTTTTATATGGTCCAGATTTCCCATTGAACAGTTAGATACACTTTGTCCTATAAGTTTTCATTTATGTAAGCAGAAGTTTCATGAATGCATTCTATTTTGAGATATTTTCTCCTGTTCTCCTTACTTTACATAGTTGCAACCTCCACACTTCATTTTTGTCCTTTCATCCTTTTATCACAAATCTTCCTGCATGACAATTTGCATTTTTTCCATGGCTCCATGATCTGCTCACAGTTTTTTTGGCATTAAAAACCAGCAGAAAGACTCGAGATGCTGTAATATACGTAATACAAAGTGATTAACTTAAGTTTGTTACATTGTATCTTTCAGCTGGGTGCTTTCTGGAGAATTAAAGTGTGCATTAAGCTAAGCATAACGCTTTTGAAAGCATGCAATTATTCATAAAGATCTCTTATGCTTAGCTTTTTTCTTTTTCCTATCAATATTTACTGCAACTTGCAAATATCAATAAAGAACACAGAATATCTAACACACCCACTTAAAGTACTATATTGTCACTTACAAACTAGCCCAGTTAAACTTCTGGAGGGCAAAACTAAAACAAACGCTCACAAGAACACAAGAGCAAGAGCAAAGTATAGCAATCAATCTTAGACAAACACACTAAGCCTTCATAGTCACCAAAACATTTTCTTGAATGTATTAGAGCAGGCTATTCAGCTCTAAGCACTGAAAAACCTAAAGGAGAACTTTTATGCCAGACCGGAAGAAACAGAAACAATTGTACTAATACATAATTTAGAGTCATTTTGCATGTACCATATACCAGTACAGAACTTCACGACTTTAATTTTGATTTAATAGAGAAGTTACACATGCAACACACAAAGCAGATATTGGACCACAGTGATCACAGTGGTGGAGTTGCCTCCTTATAACAGGACAGAATTAGTTTGCCAGCATTAGAAATTCTCAGGCACTTCCCTGTTTATTTATCATGCTTCATAATAATTCTAAATAATAAATACAAAGAATCCCCACTGTTTGCAATGGTGAAACTTAACTGATGTGTTTGCATGAGTTATTCCACTGTGAGGATTCACACTGCTACAAAAATTAAATAGTTTCTAATATCAGTGAAAGGAATTAAGATAAAGATAAACTCTTACTGTGACTTGAAAGAAACAAAGCAAGCAAGCAAAACCTCAGCAGGCAAGGTGATTTGATTTCAGTTAACAGAAGCTAAGGACACTAAGGACACCACTGCCTCCAATAAATAAGCCCTGCAATTTGACATCAAAGCAGTTTTGAAAGAAAGGTACATTATATGAGGAAACCACTATTTTTCTTCACTTTCTGAAGTTTTACAATGACTACCAAAGAGACACGAGAGACTTTAGTCTTAGTCAAGTAAAAATCTGGAAAAAAAAATAACTAAAAAATCCTGTTTTACTGATGTAGACAACTTAATTGGAAGAGCTGCTAAAGTGACCTTCCAAGTGATGAGGTGTAATTAGGATGCCCCACTTTCGCAGCATGCAAATGAATTAAAGCAAGAGAAGGTGCTGGACAGCTTCCTTAGTGCTTAAAACACCCAAAGGTGTTTTTGAAAACCGTCTGTGAAGGGACACATAGTCCATCTTTGAAAAATTTTCTTAAGAGGACAATTCAAGAGCATACAATTAGCTGGAAACTGTGCATCCTGAGAGCAGCCTGATGTGCCTCTTCATTACCTTGCCTGATGAGGCAAGGCTGTACTGAAACAGGGGAATAAGACAGCAAGATTGTCAGGAGCTGGGAGGGGAAGAAAGGGAACGGAGGAGAGGAAAAGGAGAAAAACAGTCAGGCATCAGTTTTCTCAAACTGTGGAAGAGAGCAAGAAGACTGAAGCACAAGTATGCTATTAAAGAAAAGCATCTTCAAAGCAGCAGGTCCAACTTCGGGAACAAGTCACTCAGTAGGAGGAAAAAAGGCTCAGGATGTTGAGAGACAGACCATGTCAGTGCAGAAGCCATTGCTGTACTTCGCTAAGTTCCAATTCAAAACATCATCTAACTTGTATTTTCAATATAAAACTGCAGATAGCAACAGTAAACTATAAGTAGTATCAGGCATGCAGGAAGTCACACACTATATAAAAATACAGTGATCAGGAACCCACTCATACTACTATGTTTTTCCCTTCCATAAATCTTTCTACTGTATGGTAATAGACACAGGATAGTTTCCATAATATGGCAAGAGTACATCTGATTTGTCGAAGGCTGTGGAAGTATTAGATGAAGAGCACAATGAAAGAGGACAGTTTCTTTACACACATATCTTTCTATTAGCATATGAAAAAACAGCTCCAACATATTCTTATCCCACATGCAGCTCACCCATTGGACAGCAGTAGGCAACAGAGAAATTAATGAACTTTTGTAAGTGGCTGGGGAGGGAGGCAGGGCCGTTAGGTACATTATTCTCAGAAGGAAAAAACCTCTGGATGAAACCAGATTTCCCCTCCTCCAGTCATTTTCTTGCAATAGATTGTTATTATCCACCTACAGGTAGCTGACACTACTCCTATACAAATAAATCAAAAAGAAATAATCCACAACTGGCTTTTGATTTGGTCAAAAGTAAGTTTTGACTCTGTGATACCTTTCACGTAAATATAGTTAAAATAAGAGGTGCAACATCTAAAACTCTGAAGAGCAGAGCAACTTCTTTACTATTTACCCAGAAATGAGAAATCACTTCAGGAGTTGCTCCTGAGAGGCCTATCCTGAATGCGGTACTTGCAAAGATCTTTGAAAAGCTCTGCTGATGGCTCAAACAGAATTTAAACTGGTCTTTCCAGGGCTTGTGCTATTCCTTAAGTATGACCACTGAAATAACCTTCTAGCTCCCTCTGAGCTCACAGAGAAGTGCCCAAGCATTTTGTCACTGTGCCTTTCTACTTCTGTCTGATAACCATCAACTAAGAAATTCAAAGAGCTACAAGGAGAAGGAAAATGGTTGTTCTAGAAACAAGCCATCCATAACTGTCGATGAAGGCCAAGTTAATAAGCCCGTACTCTCATTCAGAGATGCTCTGCAGCCAAGGAACGGACTGCTCCACCTGCTTGAGAGAGGTAGACTAAGACGCCTTCATGCCCTCTCACATCAAGATGAAAGGGCAACTGACAGATGAGATTTTCAGTCAACTGTGATGCACTATGCAGCACCAGACCTGGCTGCTTTGTTCAAGGAAGACTATGAAATTTCTAAGAGCAGCTCCCATCTGCAAGATCATCCTACAGCTCTGCCAGCTGTAGCCTGGCTGTCACCCTGTCAGGCCAGCCACTTTCTTTTGACTGCAGAGTGAACCACAGTCCTTCATAACTGCTGTTTGTGGCTCAAAATGTTCAAGCCATTGCACTTTTTGGCCTAACTCTGACACATGGTAATAGAAATCGTCTCTGAAGAAGGAAGCATGGCTACACCTGGGGGAAAGCTGCAGCAGAAAGGGAAACGCACAGCTCCCCCACGCCCTCCAATGTCTAAAGTCAATCAGAGAAGAGCACATTGCAAGGCACACCGCATCCAGTCCAGGTCAGAGACTGTGAGCACAGCTGCAGCAAATCCTCCCCACTAGAGGATTTTATCACAAGTTTGAAATGGTACCAGATAGAACATCAGCAGAACTCTTCCACAACTGCACCTACACCAAACACTTTGCCTGGTAGAGCTCTCAAGCTTAAGCATGTAGGTTTTTCCATCTGTCATTCTGACTTTGCCATGCTATGAAAACATTCAAGCACAAACTAGGCAAAAGGATCAGAAAATTCAACAATAACACAGACATTAGAGGATAAATTTCTACAGTATAACTTACTACTATTTTATCTCATGGTTCAAACTTGTCTTTCTACAATGACATCAAAACTACATTACCATGATTCAGAAAGTGACCTTACAATGAACAAAAAATTCAAAGATTAAAATATCTGCATTTCACTTATGCTTACTTACACATATTGGGGCTTTTAAGTGTAATATAGGTTTCCTTCCTCTACCAAGATTATTTTTCTTCAAATTGCGATTTCTTTCTTTACATCTATTCAAAATTTATAGTACTGGCAATGATTTGGAAATTGAGTCAAACTGTCCATATTAGACCATAACCACATTTTTCTTGCCAACCAGTTAGTTTCTTTCTTTGTTTTTAATATTCTGAGAATAGTAGGTATACCTGTGTCTATGTCATAAACCTATGAAGAAATTAAAGAGTATAAAAAGAAAAAAAAAACCTCAAAAAAACCCTGCTTGCTGGTGGGGTGGTGTGAGAAGCAAAAAAGACCTTGACTGCTTAGACACAACCAAAAGCACCAGTGCTCTAATGTATTGCTGTCTTGTACTCTGTATTCTGAAAAAAAATGAATTGCCAACAAAATGTTTTATGTCATTGATTTTTAAATTTAAAAAACACTTTCATAACCGATCAGGAGAAATTTATAACAAAAAATGGGCTTTACTAATATTCACTACATACAGAATCACAAGGGTTTATTGGTAATAAAAGCCTTAATTACAGAATCAATTATTGATAAACATAGGTGAAGTACACTTATATGATTTTTATAATCATAGAGTAGTTAGAGTTGGAAGGGACCTTAAAGATCATCTAGTTCCAACATGGGCCTCCCATGGGCAGGGACACCTCCCATTAGACCAGGTTGCTCAAAGCCCCATCCAGCCCGGTCTTGAACACTTCCAGGGATGGGGCATCCACAACTTCTCTGGGCAACCTGTTCCAATGCCTCATCACCCTCACAGCAAAGAATTTCTTCCTAGTATCTAATCTAAATCTCCCCTCTTTCAATTTAAAACCATTACCCCTTGTCCTACTGCTACACTCCCTGACAAATAGTCCCTCCCCATCTCTCCTGTAGGCCCCCTTCAGGTACTGGAAGGCCATTATAAGGTTTCCCCAGAGCCTTCTCTTCTCCAGACTGAACAACCCCAGCTCTCTCACCCTGTCTTCATAGGAGAGGTGCTCCAGCCCTCTGCTCATCTTCTTGGCCCTCCGCTGGACCTGTTGCAACAGGTCCATGTCCTTCCTGTGTTGAGGACTCCAGACCTGGACACAGTACTCCAGGTGGGGTCTCAGGAGAGCAGAGTAGAGGGGCAGAATCAATTGCTGTTGACTGCAACCCTTTGAGTGTGGCTATCCAGCCAGTTCCTTATCCACCAAGTGGTCCACCCATCAAATCCCTCACTTTACAATTTTGAGATTAGGATGTCATGTGGGACAGAGTCAAACACTTTGCGTAAGTTCAGGTAGATGACGTTTGTTGCTCTGATGTATAAGCTGTGCAAAATCAAAACTAGAAAACAAAGAAACCATTCTGGGTTTCAATGCCTAGTGCTGATGAGATTTTTTTTCTTATTTTAATTTCTACAACAGCCCTGATTCCTTCAGCTTTGCCTTTCCTTCACCTTTCACTTAGCTTTTCCTTCTCTATCCAATTTGTCCTATCATTCAGTAACAGAGTCCTTCAGAGGCTCCTAAATTTCTTTTATTCTGACATTTTAGATGACGACAGGAATGACTTCAATTGAGTTTTCTACCTGGCCTGATGCAAGCCACCCGGTTACTGCTCCCTCAGCCCACCTTGTAGCAGCACTGCATCAGATGCAGCAGCAGCATTTGCTAGTGGGACAATCCCACTCAGCCACGGCAAGGAAGTGGTGGTGCTGCTGAACTGCAGCAAAATCCAAAAGCCTCCTCTCATCTCCACATCGGACAGAGCCCACTGACATCCTCCTCCTGTCCATACAGGACTTTGAGAAAGAGTCTTGTAAGTCTCTAACCAATTTTGTGTAGCTCAGGCACCTCTAAGCTGACGTTCAATAAGGCAGCAACAGAACTAGAAGAAAAAAACCACCTCGTTGACAATGCATCTGTATAGCACCTCCATAAATCACCTCCTAACACAGCCTTACACTCATGCAGCTACTATCTTACCACACCAGAGTGCTGTGCTTATTCAAGGATCCTTGCACCACCCCAGTCAGCACTTAGCACCCCAGTAAAACACTGCCAGAAGAAACTTGCTCTACCCTGTAATCTCCTGCTCACCAAAGACTTTGTTAAACTATCTATGTGATTTGGATTCCCTGCAATAGTTTGTGCAGAAAGTTGGGGCAACTTGAGAAGACTTGCACCATCTTGGAGAACGGAGAAAAACATTCCACTAAATATAGATACTGAAACTGGAATAGAGACAGTCAGGCTAGCAGGGGCTGCTATTATTAGCATTGCTTTCAGTTAAATAAAGACTTCTCATTAAATAAAGGCATCAAGTGCACCAAGAAAACACTTTCATTTTCACTGCTGCTGCAATCTGCAGCTGGCAGTTGTGTTTCCTAGTGAGGACCTGGGAAGCAAAAAACAAGAAAAATCTACAAGCTTAGACGGACTAATCATTGCCACAGAGATTCAAATAAATATCAACCTTCGCTTTTAAAAACAGAGCAGCAGTCAGGCCACCTTAAGTCAGTTTTAAAAAAAATAAATCAGTGAAACAGAAAATGCAGTTAACGAGCCTGAGTAATGCCAATGGAACGCTCTTTGAGAAACAGGAGGCTGGAACATACTGGGATTCAGAGACTGCCTAGTCTAGAAGAGCTAGCTTTGAACAAGAAATAACAAATAGTTCAACAAATAACTATAAAATTAACGTAGAGCAAGAAATTTTTTTTCTTAATTAAAAGGAAATTCAAAATGAGCAAAAACTCAACAGATACAGTAAGCAGTTTCAGTGGAGTTTACAGCACTCGCAAAGAAATAAATAAAAATTAACATAAAAAAGAGGTATAAGACCACCAATTTCACCAAAAATTAATTTTACCCTAAGCAAAACAGTTGAGAAGTACAAATAAATGCCTGCCCTTGTGGTCTGGCTAGCAGATTGAATAATTTCTGATAGCTACTTTCAGATATGAGGAACTTTAAAAAAACCTGAGGATTACATTGCACACAAGATCTTTTTTTAAAAATGCTTCAGTGAAAGAAGCTATGCAGAAGTGTGCAACTCTGACAGGATACAGGATATGCTGTCATACAGTAGGAAAGCAACAAAAACAGAGCCTGCAGAAGCTTCCATGAAATACAATCACAGAAGAGAGTCAATAAGCAAACAACCATGCTAGAACATTTGAACAAAAATACAGTAGTGTTTGATAAGAAGGTATTTCAAGAATAGGAACATGAAAGCTTGTGTATGAACAGTGAATGCTGGCTTGAATGGGCTAGTAGGACTGGAAGATTGGCAATTTTCTGGCACAATGCATTCATAGCCTGTTACCAGCAACAGATAACTTTGCACTCTAAGAATTCTGGATTCTTGTTGAGAAAGTCAGAGGAAAATAGAAATAAAAAAAAAAAAGTTATCCTTCATCACTATCCCCTTTATCTGTAAACTCTGACCAATGATGTGCATAAACTAACCCCACAGTGATGCGAGCCTCCTTTATACTCACAAAGCTGAAAGTAATCTATGCTTACAAGGGGAAAAAAAAAAGGGTTTGACTAACGAGAAAGTGTATGTCATCATCTTTGTCGTGGGTTGAATGCAAATTGTGCTTAGAAATTGAAGGGCTTGATCCTCATCTTTCACAAGCCAGTTTAAAAGACTTCAGGGAAGAGAAACATTTCTCCCTCATCTCCCTGAAACACAGTGTATAGAAGTACACTGAGATAACGTGTAGGCATTTACTGAAAATTATTACAGCTTCTAACCTTTGCTAACAAGTTCCAGGGCTAGGTAATTGATTATAAAAATGAAACTGCATTTACCATTTGCTAACTTCTGATAAGCAGAAGCTATATAATTGATTCTCCCTTTCAGTATGCATCCAATAGCACTGATATGAAAGCCTGTAGATGAACTATTGGATAAAATATCAATGTTTCACATGTTCACCGCCTACTTTACCTCTACAAATGAAGACTGAACTAAAATCACCACCAAAAAAAACCCTGATATTGACTGCTTCAGTGTTTTTGGTGTCATTACTGGGTAAATGACCCAAGACTAAGTGAGATGCAAGGTCATCAGAAGGCATGACCCACCTTCCCTGGGAGGGAATCTAGGAGTCAGGGGCAATCATTAGTCATTGTCCCACAAGTCTTCCAAGCTGGTCTGTCACAGAAATCTGGCAAATCTTGTAATCCTGTGGTTCTCTGGCACCACCACTGGAGAGACAGCACAGAGCTCTGGCTAGACTGAAAGGGAATGGGCATGCTACTTTCACAGCTCTGAAGATACAGATAGATGTCCACCTCCCCACCATCTTTTAATGACTTCCTCTCAGAAGACACAAAAAAAAACCGCACCCCAGCCTTTATTTCTTCCACTTATTCTCTTAGAAGCTTTCTGCTCTCCCTTCTCATTTCTTCTTGTTTCAACTTCCGTTCTCATTTTTCTCCATGTGCTTATGGAAAAAGAAAAGCCATAACTCCTTTAATACATTTCCTCTATTAAACATGAGCAACAGTGAGAATCCACCCATTCTGTTTTCTCCTTCAACACCTGCAAAAGGACTATAATCTCTGAGGTATAGTTTGGTAGACAAATTCTGATTAATTAGCTGTATCAGAATAGTCTGCTAACATAAACACAGCTCTCATCAGCATGTGTATTCCTGCCAGCATAACAAACAGTTCTCCCTCCTTCCTCCTCTCCCTTGCTTTGCTTTTGACAGAGCAGTCTGCTCCGGTAAGTGCATCCATGCTAGTGCCTGGGCTAGTATAAAAGCATCAGGGAAACATATATTATATTCTTGATTCTCTAATAAAATACTCCCTTTAAAGTCTGTAAGATAATAAGCCTTGATTATTCTACCTGATACTTTATCTGATGTGTTTCCTCTCTAGATCTTCATAAAAAAACCCAAAGGTTGCATTTAATGACCACAGGGAGAAAAGATGAGCATCCTTCTCTCCTTTATGTAGTCTCCTGCTGGTCTAGAGCACAAGGGTCTCCACATGGTCACTCACACAAATAGGTCAAGGCAAAGGACTTTGAATCCTCATGACATCCACTTCTGATGGACTCTGACTTTCTTCACAATTTACAGCTGATCACTTTTCTCCATGTCTTAATTATTCCCAGACTGGAAAATTCTGCAATCAAACAACTCCGAGTTGTTGTTTGAGATGACAGATGAGCCTGTGATTAAGAGATTCATGCTGTCATGCTATTATAGGCATGGTTAGAGCAAGACAAAAAAAATATGCTTAACTCCATTCAGACCTTCACTCCAATTCCTTCTTTAGCCTGAGCACAAGTTCAAGTAGAAAGTACCACGCCTTAGAAAAAAAACAATAAAAAAAAAATAAACCGATCTTCCACTGACATGTCTGTCCACTGAAAAGAGAAAAGGGCACACACTAGTGTTTAATAACTCCCACTTTCTCCCAGAAAACTTTCTATAGGCCTTGTTTCCTATCACAATTTTACACACTGTGAGCCAAGATTTTACAGGTTTCCACTTATGTCAAGACTTTTTTTAATGATTTAAGTCTCTTAGAGCTAATTGTGGTGATCCTTCCTTCACTTACATTTTACAGTCTTCTAGTATGTTGGAAATGGATTTTCAGGAATTGGAATAATTTAAATGGTCATTATTCATAATAATCTAACAAAATATGCTTCTTTGAAAGTTAATATTGAAAAAAAATCAAGATCAAAATTAAAACTATTCTGGGAGCTTATTTGAAACAGCAATAACAATAAAGCACTACAATATCTTGGTGAAAAGTAGGACACAAACACCACATGAATGGGACCATAACTGAATTAGTCTACGCTGCAAAATAAACAAGTAATCATCACAGGATTTGATAGCCATGCATTTAAACATATCCTAATCTCAAAACTAATAAGGTGGCATAACTATAAAAATAGATCTCTCGTGTTAAGTCTCATAAAAGTCTCAAAACTGCAAATCTGCTCTAAAGGATTTCCTCGCATTTTAATTAACAATCATAAAAAAATTGTGATGAGATAATCTTAGTTTATATAGAAGCATTTTTTTCATTTAAAATTATACACAAGAAAGCTTAGTAAGCTGCATATTCCCTGCTGACAGGCACAAAAAAAATATATATATCCTTTCTCATATATTATATTTTATACATGGAAGAACCACGTGTGTGCAATTTAAAAATGGAGGTTTAAAAAGTCAGCCAAAGACATGAACTTGCATCATACTCAGGAAGACTGAACAAGATCAATCCCTTACTAAACCGTTTCTCTGCAAGAAGCAGAAAGATGCTACGACTCACAGACAGTATCCAGCATCATAAAAGCCTCTATGCCATCAGTTATGGCTTACTGTGTTCTCCTGAGCCCCATCTGTAGGGACTGTGCTACCTCTAGACTAAAAACTAGGTCCTTAAGAACATATCTAAATACTTGAATCAGTTCAAAGCTGGGTGTTCAAACACTTGCTGAATCGTGGCTATTGAATTAGCTCAATTTCTGGATTTTGTGACTTAGCACAATTGCTGTTGGAGGCTTACAGTGTCTGTCAACTGCCACAGTCTGATGCTCCCCACCTCAGTCTTAGACACAGCATGAAAAGGCTCAGACTAGATGAATGGTTGACAGTTGCAATTTCAGCAGCGGTGGGTCATACAGCTATATGTATTACAGTGTTCTTACAATAATATCAACTAATGTTACATTTCTTCAGAATTGGTAAAAACTCATTGTAAGAATACGGGCTGCTTCATTCCAGAGATGAGAGTTTCTTGACCATCCTGAATGACCACAGTGTAAAGTGCATATTACTCTGGAGAACATCTGATGGCTCAACCAGACAGAGTCATTTAGGCCACCCAGTGATTATGCTCAGCATATGACACCCTTTCCCTGGCACATTGCCTCATACACCAAGGCTATTATGAGGAATAGATGAAAACATTCAGGTTCCCACCC
>KZ506470.1:86145-99587 GCA_002844005.1 Limosa lapponica baueri
AGATTATCTGTTCTGACCCAACAACTGAGAGGTGAGGTTGTCCAGAAAGGCTGCGTTGGTCCAGGTGGTTGCCCTACGAGCACAGGCCATGTAAGCCCAGGGCAGGAGCTCTTCAGCTTTGAGAAATCCCTGTGGGGAAGCAGATGTCTCTCCCAAGCAGGAAATAATGCTGCATTGTATGGCTGACAAGAAGGGAACATCAAGAGCCGAGTGTGGTGGCATGGCAGTACACGGTCTGGGCCAAGGGGGACGGGCTGCTCCTTACGGCAGGTGAAAGGGAAGGGAGGAGGCAGAGCAACTGCCGAGCCCAGGAGAGCAGACGATGATACAGCCAGGGAAAAGCTGGCACTGCATACCTTGAAATTGGATTTTCCCCAGCTCTCTGCTGTCTCTTCCACCTGCTTCTGCTTCTCTCCCTCAAAATACTCTTACCAAGGATTCTCCTTAACCCCATCATTTTCCAGAAAGCTTTCTGTCCTCCCTCCGCAACTTGTTTAACTTGCAAGCAAAAACCCAGCTGCCCCTTCTGCGCAGATGATTTACCTCCTCTATCCAGATTTCTGCCCCCACGGGGCTGCTGGCCACGCAAGGGAAAGAGGCAGCACACGCCGGCTCTGCACAGCTGTGGCCAGGGGCCCTCAGCTTCCTTCCTCCTGTCCCTGCCCGCTCTCTAACCCCCAGGCTCTCTACCGCAAACACCACTTCCCCTTAGTGGCAGTGGATGTGACAAGCCAGATCCAAAAGCTGGGTTCCCCTCAGGTTCAGCTGACTGTTGTCTGGAAGCTTACACCCACGAGAAAGTCTCACACATGCCAGCAACAGCCCCTCTCGGCCTTCAAAATGGCTGCCCCTCCCATCCAGGCAGCATCCTTCCACAGGCCTTCCCAAATGACATTTCATCCTTCCCTCTCTTTTTTGCAAAAAAGACCCCTTTCCATGATTTTGCCATATTATTTCTTTTCACAGGCTTTGGGGATATACCTGGTTTAACATGCTAGAAGTAAGCTATTTGCCTTTTATTTGTGTATGCCACTCCCTGCAGAGATGCTGATCCATGCCTTTGGCCCGATCATCAGTTACTGACAGCAAACTTCTCTTCCAGGTAGTTCATAAGTGCTTCAGTCAAAAACATTTGCTTACAGAGCAGTAGGAGAAAACTGAACTTTTAAGTATAAAACCAATCCATCTTCCTTTTCACATTAATACACCCTGTCAAAGATTCAAAGTGCTGGTCTTGCAGTTCTAAATATTCTGGCTTTCCTTAATTGTTCTCACCTCTAAAGCCTTTGCTCTGAAACCTACAGATCATTGAGACACAGACTAGTCAATGACACAGTGCAGTTTAGCAAACAATATGCTAGCAAAAAAATATTTTCTATTTCTTAGCCTGAAATGTTCCCAAATACCTTTTGATCTTCAAGTGCAGTTTATAAATCAAAAACACATCTATTATGTTGGTTTTTTTTCTTTAAAAAAAAAAGTTCTTACACTTTTTTTTCCTTAATCATCAGATGTTAAAAGAATAAAACTCCATGGGTAAGAATTTCAGTATTCCATTTTTGTATCTTTTTCACTTTCCTATCATCTTGGAAAGACGAGTTCAGACTCCCCTCCAAAAACAAAATAAAAAGGCAAAAAAGCAGCAGATTTTTCAGTGTGAATCTATATGCCAACTCACTTCACAAAATTTTAAACCTCCATGCATGTGTGCCATCAGTAGAAGAGATCACTTGGTGATACACAAAATACAGCACCTAGAAGGCACAGGTAAAGCCCACACAAGGGCTCAGTTCTGGGCTAAATCATGCAGCCACTCCTCAGCATCCATGCAGATGGTCCTCAGTTGAAGCAGTAGCTGCTGGTGCTGGCAGACGCTGCCAGGCTGCCCTAAGAGTTGCTAAACATTCAGCCTACTCCTTTCCTGCAACTGAGGTAAGAAATACCCTCTCAGAGGAATCACTGCTCCTGCTCCAAGTCCTGGAGGGAGTTGGACCTCCCTGGGCTTTCTGACCTGGGCACATGCTGTGCAGGTTCAGATCACACAACAATCCGAGCCTTGCAGGGCAAAGTTTGGCTACCCCCAAACACAGGGAGAGCTCTTTAACATACAGTTCATCTGCTACATCTGCAAATATAATTTGCACAAGGCTAAGCACCATGGACTCAGAGACAGCATGCTGGCAACAGCAATTACCGAGGATGCATGTCCGCTGCAAAAGAGGCTCACATAAGATTTTCTAGCCTTGCAGTTGCAACTACAGCATTACCGAGCAGCCAAAGACTGCAAAGTGCTCATTATATTTGAAGTTTAGCTCAAGCAAATGCCACAGCACAAAACTCAATCATTTTTTCACCACTGGAGTACGAGAGTTTAAGTTAGACCACTCAAATCCTCTTACATAAAAAACACACTGAGGTACTTCCACTGTGGCTTAACAGCTCAGGAGTGCTGACATTTCCAAGGGAAAAAACAGCCAATTTGCCAAGTGACCTCTCCCAAGCCACTATCAGTCCCAATTCACAAGATTTTCCTTCTGCCTACAAACATCACTGTTTGAAAAGCCTGGCATATAGCATCACTTACTTCAGAGGCCACTGATCACGTTCCACCTTTATGAAATGATATTTAAAAAAACAACCAGCCAGCAAACCCTCAATCCACATTGAGTCCTCGATCTCCTCTGAGCAGAGGGAATCAAAGAAATTTTGTATTTTTTTTTTCTTTAAAGTTACCATCATGGAAGATACTGGGAAATTGCTGAACCAAGTGTTTTATTAGCAAATGGAAGATTTAGGTCTTAACCTTACACCTGGAATTAATGCAAGCCTGGATAAAACTTCTGTTTTTCTAATACCTATCCTTCCCTCTTTTCCTAAAGGAGAAATCCTTTCCCACCATGACTTTACAAAAAAGTTTTAGAAAGCAAATAAAGGTTTTTCATTGCAATACTCCCCTTAATTGAAAGTCGGTATTAGAAGCTTTAACAGGGTCCCTCAAGATTTTTGTAGCATTTACCATACTGTAACAGAACTTCCAGACTATGAGCCACCAACCGCCTTCTGTGGTCATGAAAAAAGTCTGTTCTGTACAGTATGCCCAAAAAAGTAGCAAATATTTATTCTTTCACATGGATAGAGCCTCCTCACAAGGAGTCATGGTCCCCAGCCTGCTCAGCGCTCTGCTCTTTCACGCTTACATGAAAAGCTTCTCAGAACAATCACTGCTGTTTACAGATTACAACATCTTGAAGGAGGACTAGTAGCTAGACGAAAAGCAAGAAAAAGCAAGCAGGTTATGAGCTTTTGTGAATTAGAATCCACACCTAAGGCAGAGCACCCTGCCAAAGCAAGAGGGCTAGGTTTTTATATATATTTACACAAATCACTTTCCAAGTGTGAAGCTTATACGTGGCCTTCAGGAGTAACCATACATAAAATCATAACAATATTTCATATTTTTCAAGAAACAGCTAAATGCACTACTTCTGCCCAGAAAAATTAGCAAGCTTTTGGGCTGAACTATCAACTTCAGTCTTCAAAACTGCTCCCTCATCTAATAAAACTGAACTGTGAATTCCAGCTAAAAACGATTCACCTGCCTCTCCTCCCTGTATGCAGATATCACCCCTCACAACACCCCGCTTCTTTCTGGATAAAGCTTCTGGCAGCTCACACTCACCCATTCAGCATTCATTGGAGAAACACACTGTGTTATTCATTCCTCTATGCTCTGTGCCGCTGATGCAATGGAAAGAGCACCAAAGATCGTGAGCATACCAAGAATGCTGAAGCCCATCTTTCCTTATCACTGCTGCACTTGCAGATGGACATAATGATTAAAAAGTAACCCACAGAGTGCTTGGCACACCATTCAGAGCAGGAGAAAAAAAAACTGATGCCCCTAAAGTGAGCAGATACCTCCCATAAGCATGTCCCCGGAAAGAGAAGGGATTTTCTCATTCTTGGGAGGAATACAGACCCTTCCCTTCCCCTCTTATGCAGTGGAAAGGAAGCAGCTACCATGGACACTATAGTTTGCCTTCCTTGGTCCTACAGCAGCTTCCTTGTGGCTGCAGACACCAAGAGCTTATAGTTCTTTTAAGATAAGGAAAGAACTTAGTTTCTAACAAAGCAGGCGTACACTATGTTAAGATGCATAGAGGATGCCAAATAAATTCTGTGAATCTAAAGAACAGTTAACCTGTTTCTTCTACATCCATGGTTACCACCTTTGCAACATGCCACTTATTTTACACTATCTCAAAAGCTTCAGTCTCCTCGCCCTGCTGCCCCCAGAAGCCATGCACAAGTTTGGGATTTAACACTGCAGGGTACTTAAGAAAGTGCTAAACAATGACAAGAAATAACCTGCAGACACAATTGGGTCTGGATGAAATACCAGACCCCGACCCTTACCAAACCTGCAGGTGAACTTTCAGAAGCCCCACTTTGACATCAGAGATTCACATAGACACTTAGGAATTTGCTGCTGTGGGGCACCACATATTAACAGGGTTAAAACTTTAGGGTAAAGGTTATACTAAGGACTTAAACTTCAAAGCGCAGACAGAACCTGTTGCATCATTCAACAGTAATGCAATGAGCAAGGTCAAACTAAACTGTAGAACAGTTACCCCTCCCAAAGGCAAAGCCCTGTTACAGAAGCCATATCAAGATCTAAGTTACAAAAGCAAAACATTTTCTGGAAGTTTTAAATACTTAACAAAAAAACCCAACCCGCACTTATACTGGCAACAAAGATACAAAATGTAAGTTTATGTAACACTAAGTCACTGTCATTATTTGCTTATATATTGGTGACTGTTTCAAACCACAGAACTGTTTGCACAGCAAGCTCTGCATTACTAAGAGTTATTGTCTGTGCAGAAAAACAATAAGAAATGTAATTCACGCTTATAAACTGGAAGCTGGTGGGACATTCATAATACTGACTTCCTTATTGCTTCGGTGTGTAGGTAGGGTTTACGATTAGCAGTAAGTTGCCCAGTAGTTTGATAACTGAGGAGTAGTGCTAAACAAACTTAACAAAAATCTCAGTTGTGAATTAAAGTTGGAAAAATTATCCCCTTGCTAACCTTTCAAGCTGTCAAGTGTAAGATGCAAATGTTTTCTTAATTTACGTCACCAGTTGTCAGCATACCACTTTGATGGCAGTGTCAGAAACTTTCAACTTCCCCAATCTGAGAAAGCAAATCCCATAATGCTGTGTGAATTTTAAGATAATACTTACGCTATCATCTTCTCTATATGCAAGCACTTGCTCTGCAACTTGATGTGCAGCATCAAGAACGAAGGAATCAATTCAGAATCCTTCTCTCCTGTGAGAGAAGGCTACATGGCTACACTGAAGTTCTCCAAATAATCTGTTCTTGATCCTTCTTTTTCTGTCCCATGTATTGCTTTGTAGGTAAAGGCCATTAAGTCCATCTCTGCTCTCCAAAACAATTAGAATAAGCCAGGAAACATGATTTCATCTGGGTGAGTCACAGAACTCACTTTGCTAAACACATGCCGGTTTCTACATTTCATGAAACAAAATTCCATGACAAAATGGAGTAATACCTAGGCTAATACTCTACATAATCAACAGCAAAATAATTCAGAAACTGCAATAAAAGAACTGCATTTCAAAAATAACACTAAAATCTCACACTTGCGTTCTGCTGCCCATTTGTAAATCCAGTTCAAACCAGGTATTCTCTGTAAGCTACCCAGTTACAGAGCCTTCTGTGAATATTTACCATTCCACCCCACAGATAAACTGCATCAACCCTCTCTTGTCTTTCTAAAATATGAGCCTTAGCAATTCTTCCTGGCCAGCGTGATAAACTCATGTAACTCAACAGCAAGTTCTTGAAAAACAAGTTGTTCCACTTCCTAAAGAAAACCCCCAAAAACTCACATTAAAAAAAAAAACAAAACAACAAAAACATGAAATATGTCAGTTAGTCGTATAAAATGCCGCATTTAACTCTAGCTGTATGCAAGCTACACCTATTTTGTTATCCAATATCTATGGTTATTTTCTCTAGTTAAATTGAAAAATCAGGAAAAAAAACCCATGCAACTTCTGCCACAAGTCAAATGATAAATGGCATTTGTGCAGGATTCGTCTGAATGAAGAATAACACTGAGTTCATTACAAGTTTACTTGAAGGTGACTCAATTTAAAGGATTTTTTTAAAGGGACTGATCCTTAATGGGGCTTCATAATTAGCATCAAAATATTCTTATGAGAAATAATATTTTAAAAATTAAAGGATCCAAGAAAAATATGAAGTCCTAGGTTTACAGAAAGCTGATAACTGTCCTGCATGTACCCGTTTCTGTATTAGAGACACAGAATGGGTTAAAAGCATTCCAGCACATACCTAAGATGGCTTTCTTTTATAGCAGAATCCATATTCTGTTTACGGAACAGCAAACACATCCCAGTTTTCTTTTATGATCCTAGAAGAACTTGCTGAAATAACTGCTTTTGTTAAATAAAGGTCCTACTTAATACATCTTATTGGAAGCGTTCCACCTTTCTCTTGCCACAACAGTCTATCTAGTGCACTCATTCCCTTATCCTGTCTGTACCTTATTTCATGCAATACCACTCTTGGTCCATTTCATCCCTGGAAAGTACCCTCTTTTTATTCTAATTCTTTTTGAGTTTCTCCAGAAAGCACCCCCCTCACCACCAGACAAGAAAAGGTCATTTTGAAACCCAATTCTGTAACGTATCCATTTAAAACACAGACAATGCCTTGCTACAAAAGAGAAGTATCTCTAATTGACTCATCTTCTGGGTTTGCCTATTATGTGATTCGGATTTGTCCTTCCTTCTCCTTCATGCAACAGGAAGCCCTTGATGAAAGTAAGATGCTTTCAGAAACAAAGCCTGGCACCACAGAACACTGTGAAGAAACAAAGACTTTTAACATAACTTCCAAGCTGGTCTGGAAGGTCTGAGGTCTGGGAAAAGCAGAGACACACTGCTGCTAACAGTAAGGTAGCGGAGCTCCCTCTATTGAATTAGCTGCCAATATCTCTTCAAGTTTAAAAGATGCCAGCTGTGGTCAAAATCAATGTTCTCTTAAAAAAACCCAAGACTTTCCAGTCCGGACAGATGGGAGGCACCCACCAGGTACACTATGAGAGAGCTAGCTGAGGGAAAGGGACAGCCACCACACAGAGCTTCTGACACATGCAGAAATGTCACCAACCTGCCAGAGCCTCAGCCCTGGGGACTTCTGCCATCCATAAGACCCAAGGAGATGTTTAAAATTTGGCTCCTGTTTGAGTGCTTTCCCACAGGGGCAAAACTGCTACGACCAATCCCCGTGTTTAACCATGTCAGGAGGTTCTACAGATGGGGCTACCACAGCATAAAACTCAACGCATGAATGTGGTTCAAGCATTTGAAGTTTCTCTTCACAATAAGGGGTTAACTACACAGAGTGCAACATTATTGAAAACAGATGATATGGATACATATATATATATAGACTGCTGAAACACTCATTAAATCACTGAATGCTCTTTTTGAATGTTATCAAGGGAACAGCTTAGTATTTCCATTGCTTTTGAAAGCGCTTCTAATGCTTTCTAACCAAACATTACAGAACTGTTCTAACCCCTGATAACCTCTAAAAATCATACTCTAAAGCTGCAGGCGCTCTCTCTCGCTCTTTCCACTGTTTTATCACTTTCTCCCTTTTTTTTACCTCCCAAAAGAGGCATATTTCTTATCAACAACAAAAATACCAGTTCAGTAGAAGCAGCAGTTGTTTTAATAAGTAAATATTTATTTGCCTTTCTGGAGACCTATATGCACGATAAGAAAAGCAATTTAATCTGAAACTAGGCAGATATTCCTCAAAAGAACCACCACTTTGGAGCAGTAGATTAATATCCACTGGTGTAGGACCAACTGTGATTTAAGTCACCCTCAATAAAACACGCTAGGGAAGAAGAAAAACAAAACAAAACCAGAGAAGAAAAACGGGAAGAAACTCGATCCGATCGTTGCCCAGTAGTGGATTATCAGAGTACAAGCTGTACTGCAATCTCCTCTCTAAATGATGAGATTCATCTTCAAGCATATTAAAGACAGGAAAGTATAACCTCCTTTAATATTCATCCTGTTCTTATTAAAGAAAAGATACCAAGATAAAGAATTTGTAGCTCTAAGCCTTGTCTTCAGGGAAGATAACACTAAACAATTGCAAATCAAGGGACGCGTCAATGTTCAGTTTTTCCTAGAAAAATCACATTCTGCTCCCGTCAATTCTAATTATCACCCTACAGCATTTACAGTTCTTGAAGATTCTCTCATTTGAGCATTGGTGCGTGGAAGCGTAACTATTTTTCTTGAAAGCAGAGGAACTCACGAGAAATCAGCATGTTGCAACAAGTCCTCAATTCTTACTAGCGTGGCCTTGCATTTTACATACATTTTCTAATAAAAAAAAATGTTTGTATTAGCCAAACCAAAGGAACCTTGAGGAGCAGTGAACAGAGAGCCTGAAGATGATGGGGTTTACATAGGGTAGTATCTCTCAAAAACCAGTACATAAAGTCTAGCCCTGTATGAGAGTTTGCAGAATTGAACAAGACCACAATAAAAAAACGTAACTTTTAGTGATGTGAAAAAACAGTTTCCACAGTCAGCATGGTAGTATAAAAAAAAGCCTTCCATGTGTGAAACAGCAGTGGAACAAGCACTGCAGCCAGACCTTGAGCCAGCTTATCTGTGACCATCATGCTGAGGGTCAAGTAGTGCAGGTGACAAAAAGGGGAAACTGAATATTGGTCATTTAGTGTTAGGCGATCCAATTACAAATTATAGTTCCTACAAAGTCAGAAAATTCAGTCTCTAAACTGTTAACAGGCTCAAAGTAGAACAGGTAGACCTGGCTCCTCCATAACCAGTTTCTTATTCTGCAATCTGCTTTATTTCACTCAACCTGTCCAAATCCACTTTGACAAAAAATACTCTCCAGAAAGTCCCTGTGGTAGGAACCTAAGAAAAGCCCACGGTGGTGTGATGTGGTGTGACCAGCAAACTCATTAAAGCTATTGCCACTACAGTAATGTTTGGGTTTATATGATGTCTTTCTGCACCTTATGCAGTCAGATACAACGTTATGGAAATCTGCAGTGAGCACTTTTATAGCTTAAGATTATAAACTACACTACAGAAGTAGACCATTTGTAAGAAAATAGGGAGATAAGTTTATCCTGATCATACAGATGTAATTTGCATTATGTAAAACACTTAATGCTATTTTCTTTATTTTCCCCTTCATGTGTTATCTTGCATAAATATTTGGAGATTCATCCCCCACAGCTTTCTGCTGGAAATAAGCCACATACCTAAACTTCTACTACAAAGACAGCTGAAACAATTTACCCTGGGATTACACATTAGCATTCTCAGTTACTTTCAGGGAGAAGAATGGATGGTACCATAAGGAAGGGTATTACTCTTAAACAGATCGGAAAGTGGAAATAAGATATCTTGGAATTAAATATGACTTAGGACAGAGACATTTATTTCATGAACATAACAACATATATTTTCTCCAGTAAAAATCAATGGGCTGATACTTCAGAGATTTACAGACCCAAATGATTTCTGTTGTTGCCCTCTGCCTTATGAGAAGTGTTAGAAACCCAACAGAAGTGAGAACACAAGAAGAAAAATAAGGTATCTTGTGAGACTGTTCTAGCCAAATAAAAAAAAATAAGAAAAGAAAGAATCTTTAAACATATCAAACACTCCCCAAATGCAAACTATTTAACAACTTATAGCTCGCTTAAAAATTAGTCTGGCTTTGCTACCTGCATATTGGACCATAGACACATAGCATATCAAAACATATATACATGATGCAGGTATTTCCTGACTTCAGTCTCAGAAAAACCACACCACAAACTTCAGATCTTAATATAGAAAACTAGTTTCTCTAGATCAGCGTGACACCAGATATATCAGGAAAAAAAACGTAGTAAGGAGTGAGAAAACAGTAAGTGCTACATGAATGAGAAGACTACATATTACAGTCTCACTACCCTTATGCAATATAGCAATATGTAACTAGTCTTTAGTAATAAATCATAGTACAAGACACTCTGAGCATCAGTTACAATTCACTACAACGCCAGGGGGGGAGGGGAGGAGGAAGCTTTACAAAGGTCACTATTAGCTCCTGATTAGGAGTTGACTTTCTTTTCACATACAATCACTTCGTCTAGAAAAGCACGAGATTTAATTGGTGTACTCATTTAGTCTGACCTAGAGCCAGTCTCCTAGTACCAAACACGTATTTGGACCCCCTCCTTTTATTTTTTTTTAAATGGGTATCTTCCCAGGCAGTTTATTCTGTGAAGAAAGAAACTCAAAATTTCTCATAGGCATCCCCAGTCAGCTTGAATATTGCTGGAGATACCTACACCTGGTGCATATAAGCTTCTAATATGCTTTTAATAGCTTATCTATTGCTTTCCATATGCAAACCTGAAATGGAACTCCCAAAAGCCAAGCACCATGATAGAGTAATATATCCAGAATTTGTTGTAGATGGTAGCAAATTAGCTGCCATCTAAAATAGCTGAGATAGCAAGGAGAAAAAAAAATGTGAAGTATACAGTAATATCAAGTTTTTTTATAGGTATTTTTATATTTAGCATCTTTTATAGTCCTCACAATAAATAGAGAACTGCAGGCACAAATCTTACATTAGGCTTTCCAGACATTTTCAGTACTGCGGGGGAAAGTTTCTAAGCTGAGGTAGTGCTGGTTTCTCCCCCTATGTATTTGCTTATACAGTTAGCCTGAGCTTTTCCTTGAAGGGGCAAGGAAGAAATGAAGAGCAGAAAGAATGAGGTAAATTTACCTCCAACCCATTTAGATCATAGGTAGTGAAGTCTCATCTTTTTATACACCTCCATCAACACAACCCTTGAGATAAAACATTGTATGGTTTCATGTTTCCTTCAATGGGAAAATGTAGGCAGCCACACAATCAGTGAGATCATTTAGTATTTACTGGGATAAATCTCTCCACAGGGGACAAGTCTTGCTTCTTAGAAGCTGAGGTGCTTATTTCTCTGGATACTTCACATGCCTTTAAGATTTCATAAAATGAACAATCTTCCCTAAAAACTTTCTCTACCTCACAGAAGCCAGTATTAAAAAATATCAGTCTCAGTGGCAGAGTCCTGTCCTACTGTCCTACAGTGATTATACACTGTATTTGCCAAAGCAAAAGCCTGGCAGAGCAGCCTGACGTATTGCTTATGTTGCTTTTCATTCTGTTCGGAGCTTTTTTACTATTCTAATTGAAATTAAAGCTTCATCAGCCTTATTTTATTGGTGTAGCTCGTTTTCTACTTCACTAGAGCTCATACAAAACAGACATAAATACATCCAGTAAAAAGGTCTCCTCTTATCTTTCGTTTCGATGAGAACATACTCCCTGTAAATGGTTAACTGGAGAGCACGTAATAACAAGGAAGGGGCCAGGAATGAAAAACCACCAACTCCAACACTTCTGCAAACCTTTCGCTGTTGCAAACGCAGGCACCTAAAGGTAAAGCCATTTCTTAAAGCAATACAGAATGTTACCACAGGCTGACGCTCTTTCTACAAGAATAATGAGCCGGTCTCCGCGTTGAATGCGGAACTCCTCACTTCACAGCTTTTCCCTCAGACTTCACTTTCACGCTCAATATTTACAAAATAAAGCCTACAACCACCTCATGGCCAAAATATTCCCAGAACAATTAGGGTATTTAGCATTCTCTGCTCCTTCCCGCTTCCCTAGCGCCTTGAGAGTGCTTTCACTGAACGGGGGGGAGAGGAAGAAGTTACCCACGCGAACCCGATCCGCCGGGTAGCAGCCGCGCCCCACGCAGCGCTGCCCCCCCCGCACGGGACCGGCGCTGCCCCACGGGGAAGCCGACAGCGGGGCCGCTTTTCCCCGCTTCCCGCCCGGCTGCCGGGCGACACCACGCCGACGGCGCTCCCCCAGGCACCGCCAAAGCGGCGGGCTGCCGTCGGCCCCGTGGGCATCCGGCCACGGGTGGCACTGAAGGCGGGGAGAGGGGGAAGCGGCTTGAACGGCCGAAGTTGGAGGGCGGCTGGCTGCGGAGACGTGCCGCTCAGAATGGAAGTGAAACGGGCGCCGCGCCGAGCCCCGGCTCTCCCCGCCGCCCCTGCCCGCCCGCTGCCCGGCGACAACGCCCCGGAGGGACCCCACCACCGCTTCCCACGGGGAAAAGCCAGACCGGCGCCTCCCGCACCGCTGGGGCAACTCCTGCCTCTCCCCTCAGGAGGGGCGGCGTCAGCCCACCTCGCCGGCCGCCTTCTCCGGGGGCAGGAGGGAACCAACCCCCGCGCCCGCTCCCCACCGAGGCGAAACGGGATACGGAGGGCACCAACGGCCGGGAGCGACCCCGGCGCACGGCCGCGCAGAGACCCCGCGGTAGGTGTCGAGGGCTCCGGCTGAGGGAGGGAGGGAGAGCGGCCCCGCCGGCAGCGGCGAGCCGCAGGCGGGCACCGCCACCTGCGGCCCCAGCCTTCCCTCCGCCAACTTACGGGCGGCCGTAGACGGGGCGGTCGCCCCTTCCCGCGGGCGGGCGCTCACCTGGCGGCAGGCAGAGGGCTGCGAGCAGGAGGCAGAGCAGGGGCGGCGGCAGGGGGCGGCGGCGGCAGGAGGCGCAGGCGGCGGCGGCGGCGGGGGGCTCCATCATCCCGCCTGCCCGCGGCGGGACCGGGAGGCAGCGGCGGAGCGGGGCGGCGCGCCCGCGGGGGCTCTTCCCTCTTCGCAGCGGAACGGGGAGGCGACTTCTCCCCCTCCGAGGCCGGGAGGAGGCGGCGGCAGCTTTCCCTCGGCGGCGGGAGGAGCGGTAACTTCCCGGGTGCGGGGCGGCGGGGCGGCTGCTCTCCCTTCTCGGCGCGCAGCGAGGAACGACTCCGCACCGGAGCAGGTGGCGGCTTCCCTGTGGCAGCCGAGCGGCGCTCCAGGACTGAGAGCTGCGGCGGGAGAGGCGGAGCCGGGAAGCAGTGGCGGCGGCGGGGAAGCCCCGCGGGCAGTCCGAGCCGCCGCCCCGCCGGGATGCAGCCGCCCTCGCCGCCGGGGACGGGTCCCCCGCCTGGCCGGGGGGATGCGCCGCTGCCCCGGGGCCCGCTGGGCGACGGGAGGGGCCGCTGAGAGGTGGTATGGGCGGCGGGGCTGGCGGGCATGCCAAGCAAGTCCACCCCCCCTTCGCTCACCCCCGCTTTGCGTCTGCTCGGGGCATGGGCTGCTTTTCTGGTTCTGTGCTCAGGATGCAGGTCGGATGTCAGTATTTCAAATGAGGAGCTAAAAAAAATTAATAGTGATGCGCGTTCCATTGTGTGTTTAGAACCCGTGATGGGTCCTGTGTTA
>KZ506470.1:100584-146745 GCA_002844005.1 Limosa lapponica baueri
AAAGCAGGAGAGTACTCATTAGTAGGGATATTTTGAATTTTTATTGTTGTAGAGCCTGGAGATCCCCCTCAAAATCTTGAGAGAGGCATTGTACAGAACTGCATTGAGATGACCACCTAATCCAGTCCAGAGTTGTTTTCCTACTATGTATTTTAACTTCTAATGCTTTTAATAATATGTGCTGGTTTTGCAACAACTTGGGCTCTGTTACAAATTAAGGGCCTAATCCTGCCTTCTTGGTATGGTATGGGCAAGCCTGTTAAAGCTAGTGGGATTGTGGCTGGGAGAAAAGACAGAAAAATCAAACTCTAAAAATTATCTGAATGCAAACAAACACAGAAGAGGGAAGAGCTTAAAGGCCAGAATGCACTGCATTTGGTATATGCTTTGTTTTAAACATGACAATGGCGAGATCAATTTGTATAAATACAAATGCATGGTTTGCTGGTTTAGGGAATTAAATAATGCCTGAGCACCCTGTTTTTAAAGCAGATGATTAACTGCTCCCTCATTTGCATCAAAATAATTAATAGTATATATTTTCTGTCGCTGGGAGTAGGGATAAGGTATTCTTTGTGAATATTGCAAATAATTTCCAATGGCATGGTGCAGAGACTAGAAGGCAAACTATAGAACTACACATTTCAAACAGGCAAAACATACAGAGTCATTTTACAATTTATGCTTAAGATAGTATTCAGAAAAAATACTTGATAACTATTTTATTCTCATGTCAATACTGAATGTGTTGTTTAAAGTCTGTAAGAAATATGAGAAATGTGGAAGATTACATTAAGGACATAATACTTAAATCAGAAGTATGATTTGTTTAGGGTTCCCCTCACTCCTTTGTCATTTCTCTTGAAAGCTGTTTCTACCTTTCACTTGAAAAGAGCTCTTTGAATTCTGAGTAAATAGAAAACATCTCAAGCTCAGATTACTCAAATGTTTTGATAACTTTACAGGAATTTAAATGTGATTAGAAATTGTCAAGATAGTTATTAAAGATATCTTTATATGCCATGTCATTTCAACTGTCCTCAATTCTGAGATTTGCTATTAATTCCTTTAATGTCTATTGGGTTGATGGAATATGGGTTTGGTTTTTTTACAGATTATTTTCTTGGGCCGTGCTCCTCTTCCCACTGAATTTGATGGGAGTATGAGTGAGTCACTGATCTGTTGGAAAAGCAGCAACTGCTTGGCTTTAAAGTCCAAAATAAGCATTTATTTTGAAGAAGTTAAAACACTTACTAGTAAAAAAAAATCTGTAGAAAATAACTCTGTTTGAAAAGCGTTAATAATAATTAAAAAAAATCTTTGATAAATGCTTAATCCTATCAAACCATAGATTTTCTATTTATGTGACAAAGTGGATTAAAAGCGTAATCCATTAATAATGGCTGTACATCATAATAAAGAGTTTTTATTAAACTGAAATACCATTTCCCATTTACAACAGATGCGTGAAATAGTTACTTTGTAAGCAAATTTATAGCAAGAATAGTAGAGAATACTGTTCAATAGAGCACTGCTCAACATTCCTGGTAATTTAGTCTGCTGTTAATAGTGGGGGAATAAGCTTTAGTCTTGGATGATAGTTAATACTGTGTCAATGAAACTGTGCATGTTGTTTTGGCACAGCGTACAAAGTGCAGTCTGCAAAATGGAAGCCTTCTGTTGTTGAAACTGCCCTTGAATTGTATGACAACTATTGAATGCAATGTCCAGCCTTGCATTTCTCTAAAGTTAGCTGGACACTATTAAGTTAAAGGTGTTAATGTGGAAGATACCTACATGGGTATAGATTCTTGTCATTTGTATTAATACTCGTTGCGATATTATCTAACAGCAAGGGTTAAGCATGAGTGTAATCCATACTTCCAGTTAAAACATCACTAAAGGAATTGTTAGTGAATCATCTGGAGCTTGGGTTATATTTTATGACAGTTGGGAAATCCACAAGGTGCTTCCTGCTCCCTTGGGTGCCTCAATACCTTTAAACACCAGGATCTGCAAATCTGAGCCAAAGCATGATAAAGTCAAGCAGAGTCTTTCACTTGGCTTGATTAAGGTGCAAGCTGAGGTAGAAGAATGCTCACGTTTGTCAAGAATTATTTTGCATTGCTCAGTATTGCCACATGAGGATAACTGGTAGCAAAGTCTTTCTGAATTAGATCAGCTGTATATGGTGAAGTGTCTCTAGGTTGTAAGGTATTTCAAATAGAACATTCAGGACACAAATAGAAAATGGTCAAAACTAGCCCTGGGCTAAAAATTAATTGTGATCAATAGTAGCAAAGAAGAAAGCCTACTTACTGGGGTTTCTGCAGCTATCTGCAAATTTGACTGTCTCTGATCTATGTAAATGAGACCCACATATTTGAAATAAATAAAAGATCTCCAGCAAATTGCAGTGGAAGAATACCCGGAATCTGTGTTTCCAGTATTTCTTCACTGCAAAAATGATCCTACTCAAAAAAATCAGCAAATGCCTGTCAGTATTGTTACTGTAGTCATCAGCATAGCAATTGGGCTCCTGAAACAAACTTATTTTCCTATTACCCATGTCCAATGCACCTGTTTTTTACATAATTTAACTAAAGGACCAATACTGTACAAACATTCATTAAAATAACATTACGCTTGCATTATAAACAAAATACCCAGAATGACTTCAGCTGAGATTAAATTTTAATAAAATATGAGTGGAAGATGGGAGTAAGGAGTTTGAAGAGTAGAAGGTGGTTATTGTCTTTAAAAGTTTGTGATCTGCCTTAAAGAAAACAAGAAGAAAAGAAAAATATTAGACTAGAAGCAGGTCTCATGCACAAAAAATACAAGAGCCACAGTGGCTTGACATGCTAACTGAGAAGTGCATAAAGAGCAAAATCAATCCAGTTCTTGAGGCTGGACCAGTATATATCAACTTTGCTGGCCACCTGCTTCCTTTTTGAGAAGGCTCAGTTGCCTTTTCCTCTGCCTTTCTTAAACAGGCTTGAGGCAGGTAAAAGTTACAGTTTTCAGATTTCGGGTCTCTTTTTTTCATTATGAAAGCTGCTTTTGAGGGCAAAGAGTTGTTTTTGTATGAAAATCCAGTGGGATACACAATGGCAGAGTGTGAATAGTAGCATTGATAATATATTGGAGATGTAAGCTGTAACACAAAGAATGAGATTGTTAACACAGCTAAAATGATTACACTGTGTTTCCCTTTTTCTCAGCATCCATAAGACCAATTTCTTTGACTTTCTGTGCTTTCTAGTCCTTGATGGTACTTAACTGTAGCAGGAAAACACATTAATAATATAGGAACTGATGGATCCCCCGTACTAAGGAGCATCCTCGAGAAGATATGTTGCATTCTGCCGAAAATATCCTGCAACATCTGGCTTGCAATGCTGTCATGCTGTGAAGGATCAAGAAAGAGCATAGTGTCATGTAATTTATTAGGATGTTGTCGGGTTTCTCTGCCCTGTTTGGTGGGTTCAGTCAACTCCTGATGCTTAGCCATGGCTGGTCTACCTGATACAGGCTGGACTTCCATGTGTCTCAAGCAGTGCAGAGCGTGGTTCTCAGAAGGGCTTGGCCAATGCCTGACTTGTGAAGTTGTTTTTTGGGCTGAGGAGCCTTTCCACAGAACTGTTCATAACTAAATGGAGTGGGGTTGGTCTTGGCATCAGCCTTACTTGGAAGCATCTCCCCATTTGTTCCATTGCTGTCACTTGTGGCTAAGACTTGGACTAACTTGATTCTTGCAAGGTCAGCTCTGGCATAATCTGGGCCAGCTACCAAATCTGGGCGTCTGTTGCCTGCTTCTACCCATGCTGCCAGTACAAGTGCAGAGGGAGACAGCATCCTGGCAGAGGAACAGAGGAGACTGGAGACCCTTTCTGGCCAGCATCCTCCTTTTATCTCTGCTACCCTGCTGTCAGTCAGGAAGCAATCCATAATCATTTTGGGATTATGTGACATCAGATGAGCTCGTATAGGACCTAGTGTTGGAACAGCATTAGGAGTGCCGTAACAGCTTCTGGAATGTGGAACAGTGCTAATGGGGGCTCTGGAGGCATCAAGAGGTGGGTCTTTCTTCATGGGTTGCCCTTGCTGGGGTGCTAGCGGGGAGCAATCCAACAGAGCAGCAATGGACATGGCCACAGGTACTCCCTCCTGCATCAACAATGAAAGACCATTTAAATATCATTGTATTCAAAATTGTTTTAACTTCCTTTTACTGAGGCTATGCCTGGTTTTGGTGAAAATTTTCAAATTCTTACTCGAATCACTGATTTCTGTATGAGCTATGTAATTTTAAAATCTACTCGATCAGATCTAATCAGAATTCTGATACTGAGCATTTTTTCATCTGAGGGTCTTACACTGATTAGGCCTCAAATCATGACACCTTTGTAAGGTAGGCACTCAGATAGCTTTCACTTTTGTCCTGCCTTTCATCTGAGGAATTCAGATCCTTGTCAGAACATTAAGTGCTTGGTATCATGTGGCGTTAGAGAAGATACTGAACCCTAGAGAGATGAACCCTAATCTATTTAAAAAAACAATGGTGATCTAAGGACAAAATTCAGAGTTCCTGAGTTGCCATCATCAATCCCAAAATTAAAAACATTCTCTGTTTATACTTGTGTTTAATAGAGAGAGCTAATAAAAGCAAATGTAAAGATCAGAAGTAGGGCTGGTAGTTAAGTCAGTGAAATGCACCTGCGGTATTAGTTAGTGTGCTCATGTTTAATTTTCAAACCTAGCCAAGGGAAGGAAAGTGGAGATAACTCATTCAGAGCATTCATGCATCAGGGCATGTTGTGGATGTTCTCCTTTGCATTATGAAAACAAAAATGAAAAGAAGGATGGAAAGAAATGAGATATATTTAATAGAAAGTTTGGAAGGCAAGAAGTGAAAGAAGTGAAACGGAGTCTGGTTTATAGCTCATGCTGACCAGCAGACTATTGCCATGTCCGTAGGGGAAAGCAAGTAAACAGTCCTCTAGTCACATCTCATCTCCACATAATTCTTAGCTATAATAAAGAAGAAAGCACACTAGAACTTAGTGATAAGAGAAGCAAAATCCAAGAGTAAAAATCTGAAACGGAAAGCAGGAGAAAGGGAACAAATGAAGAAAGGTAAACTTAGAAAAATAAATGTTTATTTTAAGGGCTACATACTGCCACTTATTCTCAATGTGTTTCAGTGTCTTGCATTACAAATAGTACAGTTTATACAAGTAGGATTATTGACAGAATATAATTTTATAGTGATGGAAAACTAGGTGACTTGGGACAACTCCTTGGCTGGTCTGAGCCTGCACTTGATCCACCTAAGTGGAGACCAAGTGATTTTAAGTCTGCTTGTAGCTGAAAAAAACAGTGAAAAACCGGGCAACCCGTAGGTCTCTCTGTGGAAGATGGACAGGACAGCAGTCAGCTCAGAGCCTTTCATGCCTACTCAGGACTTACTCGAACCAAGGAAATATGTTACCCCTTCCTCAGAAGCAATTTTCTTCCCTTTTTGGGTAAACCAAAGAGCCTGGATCAAGCATTGAGGACTGAGGAGTTAGTGTTGAGTAGTACAGATGTATTTGTTGCACCACACTGCAGGGTTCAGCTCCTTCAAAGTACTGCTTCTCCGAGTGCAACAAAATAAGGATTGAAATGGAGGAATTAAAATAAAGAGATAGTACCAGATTTATGCTGATTTGGAATCCTAGCATAGTGGATTCTATGCATCCCAAACCTGGGCAGTTTCTTTATGTGACAGGTATTACCTTAAAACCTGCTTACAGTTTTTCCTTACAGTCTTGATGGTAATAGCAGACCTTCTCATGCTGCATGCCTTTTAACATGAGTAGCTTTCATTCATTAACTTGGAGGAGAGGGTCAGCAGGAAATCAATGATGCTTTTTTTAACTAGCCATATGCAGAACCATTAAAATGAATCCACTGACTATGTTCCAGCATTGCAATTTCTTACTTGCAACCTTTATTGCAGTGTGTCTGCCCCTGATTGTGCTACATCAGCACTTGCAGATTAGAAAGAGCAATTCCTAAGTAAATGCAAGGAGTTGCTTCTCCCCAGTCTGCCCGTTGCCCAGGGAAGGAACAGGCCTATCTCAAGGGGCGAAAAGGCCATCAGTTGATTACGTGTGCCTTAGAGCCATGTTGTTGTCACATCCTTGGAAAAATGCATTTGATCTTCTGTCCCTTAACTAGATAACTGTGCCAAGCCTAAATTTGTAAATTAGTTTTTACATGCATGAAGATTGAAAGGCTTTTAAGACCAGACTGTTTGGATTGTAGCACAATTTAAGGCAAAAGTATTGGAATATCTCCCTTATCCACACACAGTGCTGGTTCCTCAGAAGGTAATATTATCACTTGAGAAGAAGGACACAATGATTACAAATGTTGAAAACAGTTTTTTTTGTTATCAGATCAGTAGAAATATGCCAACATATTTGAAGATGAGGGGGGATAGGAAGTGCGATGTGAGAATTAGGCATGTAGGAATGATGATTATTATATCACATACATGTTGAATTAGAACAAAAGAGTCTGATGTGATTGGACTCCCTTTAAATAGCTTTGCTGTGCCAGAGTAAGGAAGAGCTCCTGCTACAGGGAGTTTACAGATTAAGTAGACAGGATGAGCAAAGGGTAGTTTAAGGGAAAAGAAAAACGTTATTCTTGTATTACAAATGGGGCAATGAGGCATTGTGAGATTGACATGATTCTCTGGAGAAAGAAATTTTTAAACTTAAATGGCCCTACAGATTTTTGCATATGTCAAAAATCGTGGGAAAGATATTCTATAAAAATTTGCAGAACAGTTCATCCTTAAAAAAGAAGATGGTAGGATTCATCTAGAAAGATTTTTTTTAAGACGTTACCAATCTACTATAGCAAATATTTCAGGATTAAATGAAAATGCATCCACATTAAAATATAGCCAATAATATATCATCCTGTTTCAGTTTAATAGGTTACAGTATTCTTCATACTACATTTTTATGTTAAAGCAAAAAACAATTGTAGAAAAAATCAAATCAAACTTGAAGAAAATTCTGATTTGCAGAAATTGAAGTAGGAGATGTATTTTCATAAAAATGACCTTGTCATGATCTTCAAGAAACTGTGAAGATGTCTTTGGGAAGATTTATGACACTGAGTATATTGGCAGAAGATGTAAGTGCAGGTTGTTAGATTCGGGAGTAATGTTGAGTTACGTCCTAGAAGGTAATACCAATGGTTGGTGCATCCTTATTAGAGAGGCTAACTGGAGTGGACACCCCATGTGTCCACAGTGGCTAAAATCATCAGTACAATTCTAGAAGCAATGCTGCAGGGCCTTTTTTTTTGTACTAACTGCTGAAAGTTTCTGATAAGGGTGGATAACTAATAAACATATTTTGCAAATTCTATTCAGTAGTGTTCTGCAACTCAGAGACTGAAAAATAGTTGTTATCAGCTGTCTCAGGATCAGGCTCTGCACGAGGTGGCACATAGAATCACAGAATCACAGAATCACATGGGGTTGGAAGGGACCTTCGGAGATCATCTAGTCCAACCCCCCTGCCAAAGCAGGTCCACCTAGAGCAGGTTGAACAGGAACTTGTCCAGGCAGGTTTTGAATGTCTCCAGAGAAGGAGATTCCACCACCCTCCTGCGCAGCCTATTCCAGTGCTCTGCCACCCTCAAAGTAAAGAAGTTCCTCCTCATGTTTAGGTGGAACTTCTTATATTCAAGTTTGTGCCCATTTCCTCTTGTCCTATCCCTGGGCACCACTGAAAAAAGACCGGCCCCGTCCTCTTGACACCCACCCCTTAAGTATTTATAAGCATTGATCAGATCCCCCCTCAGCCTTCTCTTCTCTACACTAAAAAGACCCAAGTCCCTCAGCCTTTACTCGTAAGGGAGATGGCACATAGTGGATTCAAGGTCAGATTCACGTTCTGTCAGTATGTGGAAAATGGTTCTTTGCTAGGGATGGCAGTCAAAAGGGTTCAAACCTTCCTGGCACTAATGTTCTGAAAAATTGCAGTTAGTAACAAGAAAGGGAATCTACCTGTTTTGCTGAGGGCAGACTTATCAAGCTCTCTTTGCTTTTCTGGTGTGCATTTGAACTAAATTTTTTAGTCCATGACATTTTTCAGAGGGCAATTTATTCCCTTGATTCTGCTACCCACAGTTCAGATTTATTTTGAGACTTGCTGTTCACCCTGTTCTCCCATTGTCAAACAGTCTCCCGTGTCTCATATTGACAAGATGTTCCCCCTGCATCCCATTATTTCTGTTGCTGTTCTCTGCCACTCTCAGTCCATATGTGTGCCTATTTCTTAGTTCCCCCTGCACTTCAAGTCATTTGTCTTAGTGCACAGGTAGGTTTCTACCTGTCTGCTTGTCCACAGCCTGGCAACCTTCAACTTGACAGTCAGCTCTTCTCTCCACTTTTTTCTGTGCGCCTTCCTCTGGCTACCACCATGAACAAGAACCCCTTAACTCAGTTTTTCATTTCCACCATAAGTTACCTACTCACTGAATGCTAGGCTCAGCAGCATGGGATTCTCCTGTTACTTGGAAATTTATCTATAGTATTGTACTGGTTTTGGCTGGGATAGAGTTACTTTTCTTCATAGTAGTTCCTATGTTGCTGTGTTTTGGACTTGTGACCCAAACAGTGCTGATAATAGAGGGATGTTTTCATTATTTCTGAGCAGTACTTACATGGTATCAAGGTCTTTTCTGCTTCTCACCCTGCCCCACCAGCGAGCAGGCTGGGGGTGCACCAGAAATTGGGAGGGAACACAGCCAGGACAGCTGAATCCAACTGACCAAAGGGATATTCCAGACCATATGATGTCGTGCTCAGCATAGAAAGCTGGGGAAGGAGGAAGAAGGGACATTCAGAGTTATGGCATTTATTTTTCCAAGTTACCATTACATGTGATGGAGCCCTGCTTTCCTGGAGATGACTGAACACCTGCCTGCCCATGGGAAGTAGTGAGTGGATTCTTCGTCTTGCTTTGCTTGTGCAGGCAACTTTTGCTTTACCTGTTAAACTGTCTTTATCTCAACCCACGAGTTTTCGCACTTTTACTCTTCCAATTCTCTCCCCCATCCCACTGAGGGGAGTGAGTGGGTGGCTGGGGGAGCTGAGCTACCTTCCAAGGCTCACCCACAACAAGTCTTGTTCCTTCTGGAGCATTGTTTGATTTTATTGTCTGTTTTGGACTTTTTTGATTCACTCTATACTAAAGGTGCTATACAGTCACTACAAGTAAACAGGCTTATTATGTGTTTATATAGCTTTATTAATAGATAGTGACATACACAGAATAGCGGTCATGCCACATATTCACCAAGAAAATTGTATATTCAATATGTAGTCCAAGATATGAAGATTCATTTGTACAAGGATAAGGATGTTTACAAGTATAAGATGTATGGTGAGGATCCACTTGACCCTCAACCTAAACTTTTGCTTGCCATTCTTTGTAAGACCATTGTAAAATCTATTTAAACAAAGGCATATCAGAAAATGGATGCATTAATCGCAGTTCTGCGCCTTGCACACATTCAGTTACCTGCTTTTCAGGTACAAATCTTTGAGCATTATTGTTTTCTCACATGAATAAAAGGTTGAAACAAAATAAAAAGAAGTTGGAACTGGGAAGAGGATGCAGACATTTAATAACAGTCCTTTTATGGGTTAGATGGGAAAGGAAATTAGAATTTGCTTCAATGAAACAGGGCAGCAGTGTACAAAATTTCAGTTTTCTGAGAATTCAGGTGACATGCAGTAGTAGATTACCGAAGTGAATGCTGCTGTTTAGCAGAAAGGTTTCCACTTTCTTTTGAACCACTGCAACTAATCTTTGCATACATTGTGGGCTCTTTGCAAATCGTACCACTTTGGAGAGGGATGAACCCCTTGAAAAGTAAAATCCTCTAACAAGGCAACCAGAAGGATTTGAGTCTCTAATCGAGCTCATGCTGAATTAATGTTGCATTTTCAAATGCTGCTTGATGACATGGGGGATGGCACAGCCAGGTCATTCTTATATTGTATGAACCCAATTCTGAGGTCTTAAGAGGTTCTCAGAGACGGCGTCTATCTCACTCAGATCTAAGTGGCTCTCAAATTAAAAAAAAATAAGAGAATAATAATACTTACACACGGCTTCTATGAAGTGCTCATTATGCACAGTTCCGACAGCACTTTAAGAAAGGATGTCAGTACCATTATTCACACTTTGCAGATTGGGAAACTGAGGCAGGGGATGCAGCATTTTGTCCTAAATCAGCCAGTAGGTCTGTAAAAGACTCAGGAACAGCTACAATGTCCCGTAAATGCTAATACTGCCCTGTAATCTTTACCATCTTATTTCTTCCTCTGAACATTGCTTGAGAATAAGCTGTCCTTGAGAGAAACTCTTGAAGTGAGCCACTTGACTTCTCTGAGAAACCTTAAGAAGTCTGAATTTGAGAATTTTTTAATCCAACGCCTCTCTGGTATTGAATCTTTCATGCCCTTCCCAAAGTGTATGCGCAGCCTTAGCAGAAGCCATGGGTAATCTGGAAAACAGTCTTATTAGGAGGTAGGCAGCATGCTGATTTATTTCCTTTGCATTCAAGTCATATACTGTGGTCTTTGTTATTTCAATAGCTGCCAACCACAAGGAGTGGAATGAAGAGTGGGGGGAAGGCTGAGCCAGAGATGACAGAAGGAGAACTAATATATTGGCACAAGGTCTTTGTAATGGGTGCATTATCCTCCTGTGACAGCGGATTGCCCTTTCAAGGTATTTGTTCAAAGACATTACTAAGTCCTACTGAAACATGAAGTTTTAGATAGTTTTGGTTAAATGTGATTTTTTTTCATGTGCAATGAAATAAACTATGATTAAGTGATTTGGATTTTTTTTATTTTGATAACATCTGTGAGATCTTACATATGCAATCTGTAGGACATGCTATTAACCTGTAAACAAACTGGACATAGACAAGGCTATCTGGAAACCATTGGGGACAGAGGTACTTTTCTTGTTTGGATTCTTGTTGGATGACTATTACAGTTAATGTAATAGTCATTATAATAGCCTACACTTGTTCTGACTTTTTCATCCTGAGGCCCTAAGTCCTAATTGGAAGATGGGCAGTACCATCATCCTAGTTGAACATCCATGGGAAAAGGTGGATGGAAATGTGTGACTCCTGGTGTGATTCAGAGTGTTGAGACTCTTCACGGATGAAGGTCTGTAGGAGTTGGCTCATGATTTTTCAGAAGAATACCATCTTCCCCATGCAGAGCAGCTGCTGTTACTGATGACTCCTACTGTTTGAACACATGGAACACAGCAGCAGTGGCTGCACATGACTGTATATGTGCGTATATAAAGGAAAGAGTAGATTGGAACTCATTTTGGAAATTCCTTCCCCTTCTGATCAGCAATACATTAACTTCAGAGCTAAACTACTCTTTAACAAGTTGGAAAAATGATTCAGTTGCGGCTGGTAGGACCCTGAATGTAAAAACACAATAGTGAGTTGCAGAGAAACATTGTACGTCTGTTAACTTACATTTTTGGTCTTTTTTATTATTACCTTTACAACTATTTTATTTTGGTATAGTAAGTTTGAGAAAAAAATTGTCATTTAACATAAAACTTTGCCTAGTAAGATAATCTTTGCATAACTGCTGTCCAGGGCTAATTTATTTTGGTTACTCAAATTTACTCCAACAGTATGTTCAAGGAGCAACCCTAGTCTTTACGCTCTTGTGCAGCATATGCAGGCTGCTCATAATAAACAGATTATTTTACAGTTTAATATCAAATTGGGATTTTTACTTGTCATTACTTTACCTATATCAAAAATTTTCTGGATTGTCAAAAGACACCAGTATTTTTGCATAAATTACTGCTGGCCTGAGGAATTATTTTTGCACTTACTTAAGTCCATCCTGTTTGTCTTAAAAGTGAGAGAACCATCTTAAAAGCTGATTCAGGGCAATAGCTTTTTGGAAGAATATGTAGTATATCTTCATTGCTTTTTAGCCTAGATACAGGTATCATAGGCTGCAAAAGGTCTTAGTGAAATTCTGTAAGTATACGGAGAGTTAACCTACTCTGAGCTGTATTTCTGTTGGTGGCAAGATGCTGCTTCCGTCTTAAGTACTTGTAATTTCTAATAGTCTGATTATCACTTACTTTAAAGTGATGCCTTTTTGTCAGTACTGTTGGCAGGCCACAAGCAAGTTCTTGTGGAAGTTTTTTGTTGCATGGCTTACTTAGCATGCGTCTGATACCCCAGATGTAAAGGCTGTATTTTACTGGTTTTTAACCAATTAAAATTCCTTTTAAACAAGATTATGGCTTAATTAAGATACAAAGAATTTGATCTAGTATTCATTTTGGTAACATTTCCAGTTTCATTTTTTTCCCTAATTTTCCTATGCTATCACCTTCTATTTGGAAAAAAAAATAGCTAAAGAATATAAGCAAAGCAAAGAACTCATATACGTCCTAGTAACCAGCTAAAATCTCAATTTTCCATTAAGACTGAAACTTTGTTTGAACTCTCCACTAATGCTAAATCCATGGCTATCAAACTGTTCCACAATACTGTGGGAGTGAATAAGGCAACTATTTTTTTTTGAGATATTGCTTGTAATTACTGGAAAAGATAGGGATATTAGTAACAACATTCAAAAGATTTATAGCTTGTTTGCTGGTGCATAGGAGAGTAAGTGCAGATCACTGAGGGTTCTCTGTTATGAGGTCTATGAATTAAAGTTGTTATCCATAATTTATTATCCTCCATGTGCTTCTAGTCTACATTTAGTTGGAAAGAAAAAGTAGACAGAGCAGGGAGGAGTAACCTTGAAAGAGTAAGACTTGCTTCAAATAATTACTGTCTTCACCCTGTCCCTGAAAACAATCCTATTGTTATTTAAATAATTGATTGCTATCTTGCTTTAAGAATTGGAGACCCATTAATTAACACAGAAAAACTGCAGCAGCCCTCTTGCCCACCTTCTGTGCCTTCAACACGGAGCTTCTGTGGAAATTTTGGAAGACTAGGAAAAGTGACAGTGAACTCCAGAAAGAGTTCAAATGCAGCTACAAGCTCAGTGGGATCAACTGCTTCTATTTTTGCAAGTGCTTACATACATTTTTCATAAGCGGTGCTCCTTGGATATAGTGCACAGGTCAGATCTAGTGCTATTCCATATGCATTTCTAAAGTTTGATAAGAAGAAAAATATAGCATTATTTTGACAGATATCCTTTTGTTTGCTAATTTCTAGTGTATTTTTCTCACTGATTCTATCTACAGTGATGCAGGTGTATGTACTTAGAGAGAGAGAAAATTGTACAGTGCTTCTCAAAAGAAGAGAAAGAAAATGTCTATAATTTCTTATAAACTGAGTTCAAGTGAACTTGATTATCAGAATACATTGTTTAATGCTCTGCCATGTGGACCATATATTAGCAGCCCATCAGCTTCAGTCCAGTACATCTTTTGTTCCCACAAATTTTAAACAAGTAATGTTTAAAATGGTAATAATTGAAAGAAAATGTTTCCTGTGCATCTTCTTCTCTCAGTGTCTCCAAATTAGCTTCTAAACTTGTGCCCTTGTATTACATGGTGCAAGTTCTGCAGAAAATTAGTAACTTCATCCACATATAGACATGTTGGCTGGCTGATTTTGTAGGTAATCAAGATTTAATTAGGTAACATCATTGTTAAGTTAGAGTCTGCCTAGACAGATTAAACCTCAACATTTTTTAAATTGTCATTAATGTTTATAAAATGGTGATATAATATTTCATGGCCTGGCAGTAATTTGCTTTGCATTTATTTACTAGTTATTAATTCTTAAATTTATAAAACAAAAGTAACAGGAAGGGACCTGTCTGAGTGTTCTAGATACTTCTGACATATACATGAAAATGTAATAAATCCCTGCCAAACGCAGCATCCTTGTAAATTGAGAGGAAATCATCAGGTAAATAAAAAAAAAACCAAAAGCTTATTTTCTATTTCAAAAGATTCTCAATGCTTCTATAGCAACTGTTCTAATAATTTGAATCTTGTGTCAAGTCCTGATGCACAAAGGAAAGGGGTGGCTTTCAGTAGTGTTGAGGAACTCATTCAAAAGAGAACCTGAGAGCCATTGCTAATGTAATGCTAAAGGACAGAGTACATGTCCTCAACTCCAGAGGGTTAGAAGCCGGACAACCAGAAGAACTGAGATTCAGCTCTTCAACTGGTGGCTGGAGTAAGAGTCCTCCAGAGCAATTCACCTTGTGTATTGTTTAGCACAATGCAATCACAGAAGTGTTGACATCGCTTCTTGATTTAGACTTGAAATTAAAAATGAAGTTTCTCACCATTGCAGTAGTGAGATTCCTTTGGCAGACTTGTTAACACACTAAAAAAAGAAAGTAGCTGGTTTTGTTATTAAAGTGCATTCCTGAACATCATATGCACATCCTTTGTCCCTGTATTTGTTGCCTTCCCATTTTTTTTCTTGCGCTATCTTTCTTTAGGTACTAGTCTGAAAATATTTATGCGTGTGCTCATTGTAGTTTTGAAAGTATTCCAGATGTGGCTGCTCACATGCTTACAGTAAATTGTTGTGTTTGCTGGACCTTTAAGGGCACAGGTTGTGATGACAATAATGTGTTTTCTTACAGTGTCATGGCTGAATATCTGAAACTGTCTAGATAGCTGGCTTCCACCAAATCTAATGGAAATTAGCTATCTTAGGTACCTTTGAAAATATTCACCCTTGATCATTTGGGGTAGAAACATTGATTCCTCTATTTAACAATGGAACGGTATGCCAAGTTATGGTTGTGTTTTAGCAGCAGTAATAATACACTTGGACTCACTGTTACTGTTTTCATATGTATATAAAACCTTTTTTGTTTTATGTTATTACTGATGGACTTGTTCAGTCTGGAGAAGAGGAGGCCTGGAGAAACCTAATAGCAGCTTTATATGGAGAGATGATAAAGAAGTTGGGTACAGGTTCCTAATGGCGGTGTATGGTGGGAGGGCAGAGAGAGTGAACAGAAGTCTAAACAAGAGCAGAGAGGTTCAAACTGGATACAAGGAAAGACTTTTTCCCCACAAGGACGGTGGGGCAGTGGAACAGGTTGCCCAACAAGGCTGTGCAGCCTCTGTCCTTGAAAGATTTCAAGACCTGACTGAACAGAGCTGTGAGCAACTTGGTTGGCCCTCATTAGAGATCCTGCTCTTGACTTCCTGAGGTCCCTTACAACTGAATCTTTGTATGATCCTATGAGCCTACCATTTTAATCACAGCAGTTTTAAAATAATAATACTGGATCAGCTAAAACTGGCTACTGCGTTCAGATTGTGAATGAATTAGTCTAGTCAAGCAGTTCTGTATGAACTGCAGAATCAAACCCTTCCCTGATACTGTATGTATGTTTCTTTATAACTTCTGAATCGTTGTAGTGATGCCACATCTAACGGCATGCAGGTGCTTGAATATATTTGCTGGAAAGACAGGTTGATTTTGTTTTCGCTGTCTAGCTGTTGAGATAAAGAGGTTGGCAATGCCTTCATAAACCATAGGAGAGGGAAGCTTAGGATTGCTAGGGTTTTAGCTGTTAATAAATTCTTCAGTTTCTGGCAACCAACAAATTATTTTGGAAAAGCAGAACTTAGTCAATATAGTTTTCCAAATGATTCTTCCAACACCTAAGATGTATTGTATTACAACAGTTTTTTCCACATGGTGTTTTCTTTAAATCACCTATCATGACAAAAGCCAGATATACCTTTATTCCGTAGTATAAAGCAGTATGTGTTTATATTATACCTTGAAAAAAATCTGCTTCTATCTTTCAATTTAAAAAGCCCCATAAAAATGTGCTTGCTTTTGCTTTAGATAAAAATAAAGAGAGAGAGGGAGCGAAGATACAGCTTTTAGATTTTTTTAAAGACTCTGATTTCAACAGCTGCAGAGAGTAATTATTATAAAGGCTGTAGTCCCAATTGTTTTGAGTTGATGTTGTAGCCATACTGTAGCAGATACTCAGCAGATGCAGACTGAAGCACACAACTTGAAACATATGGCAAGATAAAATCTGAAAGCTATGCAAGCTAGCTACCATAAAGCTTTTGTGAGGGTTGAGAACCTTAAATCAACATCGACTTTTAAGGAAGGACAGCAAAAATGTTATAGGATAGAAATGATGATACCTCTCTATTACTTCTGCATCTGTAGCTGAAATCACTATAAATAGGAGTTGCCGTGTTTTATGCTAATTGAGGGAAGTTAACAATAATTTTTTCAAGACTTCCATATAACACTCATAATCTCAAAGCTCAATTATTGCACATTCTATTATTTCAAACTCTTTCTTACTGTAACTATATTCCCAAGAAAGCAGAATAAAATTTCAGATAGTAGCAACAAGAAAATAGATTTCAACTGAAATACATCTTATTAGCTGAGTAAACTGCTGAGAAAATTTCTGCCTTTTGGAAATTGTTTGGGTGATTTCCTCTTAAAGCATGATGTAAATAACGTAGCACCTGCCTTTTCCCCTGATGGACATGTTTAGTTTTAATTTCTGTGGTAGAACACATCATGGAAACATAATTGCCATTCAATTCATTTTAAGCATTCCAGGGCAGAAACAATTACATGCATCTTAGAAGGCTTGTAAAAAATTATATTTTATAAACAACATATATTTTAACATTGATGGTTATCATACCTTAAAACTGAGACCATTCCTTTCACTTGTATATACATACCTCCCCCATGCACAGACATTAAATATGTGCACGGACAGTAAGAATCTGTTAAATGTACTTGTCTGCCTGCTATCTTGGTTTTCCATTGGCAACTACTGAATACTCTGTATTGTTAACCATCATTATTACCCTGGTTTTCTATGTTTCACACTTCCACCACCCATCTTCTGTAAAAAACTTCCCTGAGGTGCATACGGAAGTAGGTCTGACAAGCAGCAGCGGGTATCACAGAACTACCTTAACATGTGGATGACACTTTACTATAAAGTATGCATTTATGTTTTCTCCCATATATTCTCTTGAATGTATTTCTTGTTTCAATAAAATATTTACATATATAAAGTAAGTGCTGAGAAAATGGATGTCTTGTGTACAGTACAGTATTTTTTTCTGTTTCGATACTGTTTCTGTATCACACTGATGCTTGTAGAACTGTGTGGGTTGATTCAGAGTGTGGTTTGCAGCAACATCTTCCTTTTGCATCTCAGCCTTTAAGATCTTACTTTTCTTGTTAATGTTAATGGCACACGAGTGGGAAAGATCTTAAAATGCAATGTACTGGCCCTGTCTGCGTATATGAAGTGCCTGAATGCATCATCTCTTTGCTACAATTCTTATGGTAAAAATCATTTTGCTATCCATTGACATGCTATCCATTGCCCTTTTCAGAAACTCACCCTCAACAGGGTATGGCTGTATACATCTGAAACACATGTTCATGTCTTCAGAGATGAGAACAGCACGCATCATGACCAGCAGATATTTCATATTGGCAAAGAATGATTTTCTGTCAGATTGGAAGCTGCTAGATGCTATGAATGGCAGTGATGGCTCCAGCTATCCCTTCAGAATGGAAAAAAAAAAATAAAAGAGGAAATGCATACATACCATGTCAGAAACACTTACAACATTCTGGATATGCATGTAATTGAAGTGAAAGGCACCTCACACCTGCTGTTCAGTTGAGAGATATACCACAAGATAACAATGACATGGCAGAATGCGATAGCATGTGGAAAGCATTTACTTCAAAATGTTGTAGTCCATATTGCTTACTCTGGAAACTCCTTGATGACAGGGAGTGTGATTTGACTGAGGCATTATATAAGCTTTGACTTAGGTGAAATATCTGGCTTTTTTGGAACATGTAGTCAAGGATTTGGATGAATCACTCAGATGTTAAGACATTTTTTTAACCTGAGAAGGAAAAAAAAATTGCTTCCAAAAATCTCGTGATGTACAAAGAAATGGTCTTTGCAAATGTGGGTAGGAAAACAGGTAAGAACTCTGCTCTGTGCTTGACTGAGTCCATAGAGGAGAGTTTGGGTTAAATAAATGTACGTATATTGACATTATTAACATTATTTTTGCCACCACTTAATACATTTATTATAATAATTTTTAAGATTACTAATAGATGTATTACTCTAGATATGTTTACTAAGACATCCTGTTTGTTAAGAGTTTAACTACTGTACAGTTTTATGGGGGAAATAAAGCTTGTAAAGCAGATGAAAAAGCAGCTGGGGGAAAGTGAAATGAATATGGATTTTTTTTTTTCTTCATAGTTTGATCCAGGTTATCTCATCCATAGAATTTACAGAGGCTGCAGATGTCACATCTGACTAAGAATTCAGTTCAAACTATCTCAGAAGGCTGGATCAAGTCTTTCATTAAACCACAGTCCCATATGTAGTACTTGCTGTGGTTGGGAGTTTGCTACATGGTGTTCCAGGGCAGAAAGCTGAATCCAGCACTTCCTATTTTTTGTTGGTTGTAATTTGCATCTGTCTGTGAATTTGAGAGGAGAGCCCATGTGTTTCTGTGTTGTGCTTTTCTATGCTCTTTTTGCAATTCTACTTTTGATGTAGCTGCAGTATTAAAGAAAGGGCTTTGAAATAAGGATTAGTGCCCCACCCTGCACAAATAACATAATATACGTATCTGGACCTAGTTCACAGTCTGTGGAAGTGAGTGAGTAGAGTCCCAGTGACTTCAGTGGATGTTTGAATCAGGCTCAGGGAAGGAATGGTAGCTGTATTTGCTACTTTGCACAATTGAAAGCAGTATGCTGTGGCCAGTAAATTCCTACTAGTTAACATATGCATACAGAAAATGTACAAGTATTTGAGGTTAAGAGCAGTGTTCACTTTTTCCCTTTCTGAAAGTCTTGCTTTCTTGATGTCTTAGAGAAAAATGTCAATCAGTTAAAAATGAAATTAGTAAATCTTATTGGAGAGGTCTTTTTAAGCAATGCATGTATTTTACATGTATTTTTAAGTGTGCAAGATCTTTTTCATTTGCTTAAATAGGTAATTTCTGTGTTATTTGTGTCCTTGTTTTCACTCATGGTGAGGACCATACAGCCTTGTAGCTCAGACCTCATTTTCAGAAAGAAGTTCAGGCTCAGCAACATGAAATCTAGTCATGTAATCAGCATGCTCTGCAATATTGCTACTTTAGGGACAGTGAAGTTTATAAATCAGCTAAACTTAGTAGTAAAAAGCAGTGCATTTTAAAAAGGGAAACATTGTTTAGAAGAGTAATGATTAAGTGAGATGGAAATGATGTTACTCTTAACAAAACAATTTACTGAAACATTTTGAAAATGGAAATGCCAGCAGGCAATTTGTTTTGTTTTGAAATAGGCTTCAACATTGCCTTCTGCCATGGATGGTAGGATGAACCACATACATATATGCAGATAAATACAGGTACACACACTCACACGTCTACACATATGCTTATGTGCACATACATTTGTGCGTAGAGATAATAATGCTTTCCTATGTATCATTTATGTTCAGCTCTTTAAACCTGATACCTATTGTAGTAGCAACTCTGTCTTAGAATCTCATGGCAATTTCATAACGGAAGTAAGGCTCTTCTTACAAAAATAATAAAAAGTTTTAAAACATGGTATTAAAAGAGTTTCGGTAATACTGAATTTAGCTTGACAGAACCTCTTCCAAGCTCTTTTTCTACAGATGGAGCATCTCAGGAAAATAGCAACAGCAAACAAAACCCTTTTGGTGCAAGTTGTACTGTAGGGGCTATTGCAGACTTTAGTAAAGAAATTTGATAAATTCATTATTGAGGTGGGAAGAGGGAAGATGTAGAATAGAGATTAGAGAACATACAGCATAAAATTGTATGAGTTTCAGAGGAAAGCTATTAAGAGTCAAGTTTTCCAGCCTAGAACTTAGGATCCTGTAAGTTCACTGTTGTGTGCTCTTCCCTTTCCTATTTTGGCTAAATTCACTTGTTGCACAGCATTAGTAGTAAATACTGAAATCCTTTAATATCAGTTTCTCCAGTTTCCTATGTTATGCTTGTGCTTATAGGCTTTGGACATGCTGAATTTGGCACAACCCTGTGACTCCAAAGGTGTTCAGTTGGGAAAGAAATCAAAACACATATGAAAGTGCATTTATATGCCAAATGCACATGAAAAGGATCCCTGAGTGTACTGGGGATGTGTGTGGGAGGCCCCTGACAGAGGAAGTGGAGGAATGGGATCAGTTGGAGATGGCTCCTGTCCTTGCAGGGGCATTTGGCAACTAACCTTCTCTAGCTGTAGTCAAAACCATTATTCCTGCTTGTCTTCTCAAAGCTCAGATTTAGGTGCTCTCTGAGCATCTCTCTGTGCTAGTATTTTGGAGTTTGTGTGAGGGATCATGGGGTCTTGTTCTTAACCATCTGAGAGAACACTTTGGGGGCTCATCCCCACATGTGGCTATCTGAAAATAAGATATCAGAAGCACACAAGCTAGGTGGAAGCAGGCTGGCCAAATGTACATCATAGGCTTTCAGGCCCTAGGAAAGAAGAAAAATTGTGTGCTGTCCTTCTACCATGTATGCATTTCACCTAGCAGACAATGTCGCTCCAGAAGGGCTACATTTCCTTTTCTATTCAGGAGAATCACTGCAGTTTAAACTTGATGTTACTCAAAGTCCCCTAAAATCTTTATCTTTTTCTTGTTTCTTCAGATATAGTAGCACATTAGTGAGTTAAAGCTAAAGGCAGTGGTCCAAGTGCAGGGTTGTTGGAATGAGAGGTACCAAAGTGGTAGAACCAGTATAAGAAGGAAGTCAGTGCCAACCTGGTGTGCTGGTTTATGATCTACCATGTAGAGAAGCATCTGAAATAATCCCATCATGCTTCCTCCTCTGATATGCAGTTAGACAAGACATTCTACACCTTGTTTAAGAAGAACTACATTACAATAAGGTAATAGGCCATTTTTCAGAATACCTGTGCAGATCCTGCTGCCTTTATGGCATATAAACAACTTACCAAAAGTGCTTATTTCATTGTCAATCTTTACATCTTCAAAGAACTGGAAAAAGATTAAATCTCATAACCCAGCTGGGAAAAGGAAGGGAATATATTATACTTTTAATGTCTTGCTTTTATGAGTAAAAATATTAAAACAGATTGCAACCCTTCTTGCTCAAGCGGTGTAACATGTCACTTCATATCGTCTCCTGTTGGAATCGATATAGAGCTGTTTACAGAATAAGGAGCTATGCAGCATGAATCCAGGTGGTGTAACTTGGTACTGCTTATTGCCTTGCCAAGGGCACAAAGGGAATCAATGTCAGAGCCAAAACGGGAACTCAGAAGTTCCAGGTGACAGTTTCAGAAGTATTGATGTGATAGGTTTATTTTGGCCTTCCAGAGCTTTCACATAAGCCAATACAGACAGAGAAATTAAGATAATATCTTTGGGTCTCATCCTATGCACCTTGCCTGCTCCTGGCTGAAACCACCACCTCTGTACCTTGTTCCATTTAATGCTAAGCTTTTGTATTTGTGGTTTAAATGCTATCTACAGAGTCAATAGACTATGTAATTCCTGCCAGCACTGGCTGTTCTGTTACTGTGCTGTGCAACTGTCACATTTGATCCTTTGTCAGCAGCAGCTTGGAGAGGCAGTCCTTCCTAATTTCAGCAGTTAGTGACATCAAAGATCAGAATATTAAGTATGAAATCAGGACACCAAGAATGGGTCCCTTCAACGCTAACTCCTCTGGAGTTTTCCTAGCTGACACACACATGTGTTGCTTTCTTGGATTCACCTCCACCTTCAGCAGCTTAAGCTCTCTTCTGGACTAGAAGATTCCAGAGCTACATGTGGGGAAGTAGTTGTTTATGGCGTAGTTCCCCTGAAATTAGGACATTAATTCTGGTTAGGAAGCCCAGGCTGCTCACTGACAATGCAGCGCAAAGCATCTGTGCAAGCTAAGGATTCTGCCTGCAGCATTTCAGTGATAGGAACAAATGTACCTTACCAAGAAATGACCCTTGGGACAACCGGAATATGTCGGAACCTCCTAACACAGCTGTTTCTGATGTGGACATCAAATTTTGCCTCAGAAAGTGAAGTTCTTTATCAGTGTATAGGCAGCCTGCTCTAGCTTTATGAACTTACTGGAAAATTCAGAAAGTTATTTGAAGACATGAGCAATATTGATACTGCACTCAAGGCAATAATTGGGCTCTGTACCAACTTGTTCTTTTATATTGTATTGAAACAGTGAAACACCCGATGTGATAGACTTTGGAGATATTTCTTGATTTATTTTTTTCTCCTATTATTTTATCAATACTTTTAGCACGGATTTTTTGTTAAAGTATGGAATAGATCCTCATCTTTTGCTTCTTTCTGTAGGCCTCTGATTTAAAATAGAAATAATGCATGATGTGCTGAGAGACATTTTTGGTAAATCCTATTACTATTCAAAAAAATCTAGTTATCTACTGCCAGCACAGAACAGATATGAAAAAGAGGTGAAAAGGATTTGTAATAAACCACTGTAAGAATTCTTTCTTATATCATCAAATTAGAAGTGTTTCTTATAATGTCAAATTGTGTTTACATTATAATTTAGCTTACATATCATCCTGATAAAAGAGGTTGAATGTAAATTTCTTTTGTTAGTGAGGAAATGGCTTCACTGCATGTTGCACAAAGCTCAGAGAGATCTGAATTAGTTTTAAACCCACTTGTCAAGGTAGACACTTGTACTACCGTAGTTGGATTGCTTCTATATTAATTCACATATCTATACAGTATATAGAATCATTCTGTAATGCCCCTGAGTTATAGACTGCATACATGGACACCCCATACCAGATGTATTTCCTATTTTGTAATAGTTTTCCCATCTGGTCATAAAGATTATTGTGTAGATTTTGATATTTTCCCCCAAATGATGACCACAATTTTAGTGTGAGTCAGGAAATTAATACCAGACAAGTCGCATCAAAATACTTGGGAGTTTTTGCCATTAGCGTCAGTAGAGCTGTGATTCTATCCACTGTGCTTTTTAGTAAAAATACCCATGGATAAACTGTAAGAGCAAGCGTGGGCATGTCCAGTGGGAGTGCTGATCAAATCATATTACTCAAAAGGAACAGGATAAATCTTCTCACTCCCCTCGACAACACACATCTCACCTTGCTTCCAAAAGGTTAGCGGAAAGGTCTCTGGCCCCAAGTTACAAATGAATACTAAAAACCTGGGAAGCCCCTTAAAGTCTTACCCTGGGCCAGCCGCACAGATCCTTCTCGTTAATAAAATCCCTCCCTTGAAGTAATTTTACAGGTTAATAGGGCAAGCTTTTCAAACGAGTTTAGTTTTTTTCTCAGATAAAATGTTAGCAAGTATCAAATTACTGTCAATGTTGAATGCTTTATTCGGTGTTTCAGCTACCCTAGCTCCATGTTTGAGCATCAGCTTTCATTCTAAATTACAGTTTGCATTTTGCATGTTTTTCACATTTTTCTTTGCAAACATCACCTGATGGCTTTTTTAAATGGCAAGGCCAAAGCATGAAATGCTTCTATTGTAGGGAAGCCCTTGTAGGGCTTTTAAGACTTCCAGAGCTCTTTTTGGTGGGGTTTCAGCAACTCTGTACATTTTCTGGTGCTTAACTCACTTTTGAGATCTGAACAGATAACACTGAGTAACATAAAAGGAGAGAAACAGACTGGAGAGATTCTTCAAAGCACAGCTCTAAACAAAAGAAATATGGGGTCTTCATCCTGTCTGCTTCACATTCCTGTTGTAACGATTTCAGTTCACTCTGGTTTCCTTATCTCAGAAAAGAGATAGCATTGCTTGCTTACCACACAGAAAGGCTGCGGGAATTAATTGATTTAGACATACAGGCTGCTTTTGAAAGCCTGGAACATTATTAATATGAACCACTACCCACCAAAGACATGACCAGCTAACCACTGCACACTCTGTGACAGCGCTTTACAGAATCACTGCAATTATTTCCAACCTGCAGAGGATTAAGGAGGACAAGCAGAGCTTTCTGTTCAGCAAATTCATTTTCCATTTTATCCCCAAACTTTATCCCTCTTCTTGCTTTTACTCATCAGCATTCAGTTTCTAGCCAGGGTGCCTGTGGGATCTGTGCGGCTGGCCCAGGGTGAGACTTGAAGGGGCTTCCCGGGTTTTTAGTATCCGTTTGTAACTTTCTTGGGGCCAAAGACCTTTCCACTAGCCGCGTTGTCAGAGCAAGAATTCAGGCTGCTATTTTTAATGTCTGTAGAGCAGTTGCATTTCCCTGGGGCTCCTGGAGGCATTTATCCATCTTAGGCTTCCTTCCACAAACCACTATTCAAGCACGGCTTTCGAAATGGCAGCTAGCCGTGGCAGGCACCGATTCACTGTGCTTCAGTCATCACTGTTGCTTCACACTTGTAAGTAGCACTGTACTGAGGTGGTTTTTTTTTCCTAATTGCTTCCAGCTCACCCCTGCACAGCAAGAAAATATTTCTGCGCCTTGTTGATCTTCTGGATTGTGCAGATATTGTGCCATTGGCTTTAGTACCATATTTTCTGTGCCTTCAAGCTATTTTAGTATTTTTCGCTTCCTCTCTTTCCTTCTGCTTCAAAGCTCTGCAGTTATGCTTTGTTGGACAAGTCACATTCCAGGAAGAGTTAAAGTAAGAAATAAGTCGCTGGCAAAGATGTGTATCTTTTATATAAAGTAAGTGTAGCAAGACAGCATGTTGCTTTAGCTTTCACATGTACATTTACTGTTAGCAGTAGTTAAAATAGTTTGGGATGGACTATTTCAAATGTTTATGTGATTGAATAGGAACATTTGTAGGAAAAAACAGTTTAATCAATGTTCTGAATGGAAAACAAAATGTGTTTTTGTTTTGAGAACATTCTTGCTGTATTTTCGCTTAATGTTAACATTTTGATTCTGTATGGTTGTATGCATATTTTATAGATTATTATCTGTATGTGTTTGATAAAAAATTGAACAAACTGAGTGCTTTGATAAGCTTGTGCTACTGTTTCATGAATATATTTTTCATCTTTTACATTATTTTGGGTGCAGAAAGAAAACCCCAAATTGTCATTCTTCAGTCTGAAGGTACAGCAGGAGAAGGCACCATGATGCAATTTCTCATGGACTAGAAGCCATAGTGCACCAGCATGTCCTGCCACATGACTCTTGAAGAGTATTTTAGATTTACTGCATTCCACTGCCGTGTCTGGAAAATTCCTGCCCTTTTCTCTATTAACCAAGACTTTACAATTTCAAAACACCAAAGTGTTCTAGAAAGGTATAGCAATCTAAAAATGTGAAGATATTTTATTTAATAGTAAAGTGGCGTAGGGCATAGACTGTTGTAACTTGGCCATCACTAGTCTAGCGCTCCAATACTCTATGACATTTAAGCTCTGATAATTTATATTTTTTCTTTCCCATAGTCCAAACTGAGAAGTGTTTCAGGGATTCAGTCATATTCTGTGTTATAGACTATAGATTTAAGTTTTTACCTGAAGTTCTTTATTTTCACTCGATAAAGGCTGGAGAAGGGATTTAAAGTGATGAAACTCAGTCTGGGCTTTTCCGGGAAAAATATTTCCATATTTTTTCACTCTTGTATATATATTAAAACTCATCCAAAATGCAGGAGGAATAGGAAGTAGGAAACAATCTTGCACTAAAACTGCGTTTGTAATTAGCAGCACACCTTTTGGTATGCAAGGGGAAGTGAAATTTTGTGACAAACTTCAGTTTTGCTTTATCCCCCAAAGGACCATCTTAGGCTAGCCATGTATAAAAATCTGGAGGAGTTTAATCAGAGCTGAACTTTTGCAACATGTTAACTCAAGAGGCACACTTCTATTCAGGATTACTCCTCTGTCACTCTAAAAATGAACTGCCTCGGCTTAAGTTTTCTACACATAAACATCAATTATCTCAAATTTTGTCTGCAGTTCCACATAACAATTCAATCCTTTTCAATTCCTAAAATTTCAGAGGAATTTTAGGAATTTCATTCAAAATCAAATTATCTGGATGGATATTTGAATGGGGAGGATGGGGTGGAAGCATGCCCTTTTGACTCTCCACAGAGTTGTAGGAAGAATTCAGACATTTTGTAATCAAAATATTATGTTGAAACATTGCAGACAGTATTATACTATTTTGGCAAGTTCTTTATTAAAATGTGTATGGCTTTTAAACTCTGCTTAGGTGTTTAACTGGATTTCAATGTATTAATTTACTTGCAGCTTTTAATAAAATCTTAGAAATGTTATTTTATTATTTTGTCATGTTTAGGATTAATTAAAGATTTCTTCAAATTACTTTTTTGACATTGTTAACACAGCTCTTGTTCTGTGGATAATAAGATAGAGAAAAGGAAAAGATAGTATTATTATATTGATTGCTTACATTTTGTTGCAAGTAAATGCTCTGTCGCTTTTATTTCAATCCTTAGTGCTTAGCAAGAACTCCTAGTTAAGTCTGATACACATGTGCATTCAATTTTTTTTGGGTGTCTGTTATATTAAAATACAGAATGTAGCCTTAGGATCCTTTTGAAAATGGGAACGCAATTTTTTTAGATATTTTGACTAACATTTCAGGATCTTATAATTGTTTGTAACCATTGCACATTTTATGATAATAAAGTAAATATAGCAGCTTTTCTTTGGGAATTTAGAAATGCTTTGTGAATTCTTAGTTCCCTTCACACCGTTTGGTGGAAGTTATTATTTTCTCTGTTTTAACACGAGGACTGCAAGTGGCAGAATAAAACATGGTAGTAGATGCTGCTTCCACATACTCTTTTTTACAGGTGCCATTGCCCCTAAATATTCCTTCTCCTCCAGTCGGTTTCTGAACCAAAATAGTTTTCAGTCCAGAAAATTAAAACATTTTGCACACAGAAGTCAATGACTGAGGCCATGCCCACTTCTGAAGGCAGCAGGAGGCCATTTGAGTGGCTGGTTTTGTTGCCACTCAAAAAAAGTGAGTGAGACTAAATTTAGGTGCCGAAAGGCCCGAGCCCAGCCTCTGTGCTCATCCTGTTGGTGGCTGAGAGCTCACGGCTGCTCCACGCCTGGTCTTCGGGAGCGGGGCAGCACTCTCCACCCGGCAGAACTACTCATCTGAATAGACTTGCTGGTGTGTACAAGGGCTTGCAGGGTGCAGCCTGTAAATTACAGGCATCTCTTTCTGCACTTTGCTTCCTGTCTCGGTTTTGTGAGCTGAGGGGAGGTCAGGTGTTCTTAAACTGATAAAGGAGCTCTTGCGAGAGAAATTACTTGACTGTCCGTGTGATGAATGGCTGAAGAGAAATCAAGAAAAGCCAAGATTCAGCTTGGCATCCAGTAAAAACACAAATGTATAGTTTGTGCCAGACATCTGTGTTTGTTCCAAGGAAAGCCCTAGGAAAGAGACTCTGGCCTTTCTCCACCTGGAAGCTATGAAAAAGACACGAGAGCTCAGTTTGCTTTTTACTTAGTGTGCACTGTGTTATGTCCCAGGATACTGGAAGCTCTTAAAAGTGGAACAGTGTATTTCCATTCAGATCCTGAACTTTACTGATCACCAGGTGCACCATGTAGCTTCCAAACCACTATCCTAAAGTGTGCCCTGGCCAGTAGTTATCTTAGTACTTCTTGCCTTCTGTCTGGAAAGAGAGGGTATGCCCTCATAGCATTGCACTTAAGAACATTTACACATACATGCAATTATAGCGATCTCAAGCAGCGTGTGATGTTCTCAGTATATGCAATTAAAAGCTCACACTGAATTCTGCAATTCCTTTAAAAATCTACAGCCCTTTGATGTGATACATGTCATGTTCCTTGTTCATTGGAATACAGGTGAATATTTGCTTCCAATCGCTTTGTGCTTTGTTCACCTAAAGATGAACAACACCTTCCTCTTCTTGTATAAAGACAACCTCAGGGTTGGTTGCTTTGTTTATTTGCTTGTTTGATTTACAGTTAAAAATCCAGATCTTGTCTATTGTGAAAGACCTCTCGACTGAGTGAGAACACAGTAAAATTCACATCACAGATCATAGGGTGTTCACTTTAAAGTATACTTTGGTTTGTTTTTGCCAGCCTCTTATAAAGAAGTAGATGAAAAATTTTCTTTGATAAAGCATTCCTTTCTTCAATTATCTCTTGTAGGAATTCCCAGTTCACATCTCTTTATCATCCAAATGATTCTTCTACTAGAAAGGTTTCGAGCTCACTTTTTGTCTTTGCTAAATTACATTTTATTTCCCATTGATAGGAATGGAACCTTGGGATCTGTCTCATGTTTTGGCAGCCTGAGATTTTACAATCCCTCTGGATGAATCAGAAAAATGCGGTAAAGATGATTTATTTAACCATTTTTAGGGCATCTATAACAGTTTGCTTAATCTTGAACATATAGAACCTAAAGTAAAGATGTATTTATATTAATCAGGTTGCTAGAAGAGGAGCAAGATTACAAGCAAATGATAACTGCCCTCAAGAAAAAAAGGATCAGCCTGGTATATGAAAAAAATGATAGAGCAGAGGCAGGAGGAAATAAAACAGATGATATTCCCAGTATTATTTTTTTTCTGCATATGACACTTCAGTAAATTCTGTTTAGCTCTACAGAAAGTGATAAATTTGAAAAGTGAGGATGTTCCCCAGATTCCAACTGTGTTCTTGCAGCTCTGCAAAGGAGTTCCAAACCAGGTTCTGTTTGAAGAAAAGACATCTAGCAATAGAAACAGAGCTGTAGCTGAGTGGACCTTATTTTCCAGTTTTAACTTATCCTGTGTAAGACTGCCAGGCTATTTCCCCAAACATCCTTAGTAAGGTGAAAAGTGGAATTTTTTCAAAATTATTACATCATCCTAGATTCTGCTGGGTGTATGTGTATGGGTTGTCACATAAGAAATCAATAGCTATGATGCAGTTGTGGGACTGCTCAATGTATAAACATGTGCCTTTGTTTTCTGAAAATCAGGATTAAAATAGGAGTTGGAGAGTGAGATGACAGGTGCCGCCTTTTAGTAATGGGACCACACTGGAGTTTCACAAAATTGTAACATGCTTTGATGGACATTTCCAGTGTTAATTTGGAGGGAAGTTAGATGTGTAAGTTCAAATGAGCTTGTAATATCAAAGAAAACTCATGTGCTGCACTCAGCATGGAATTACCCATCTGCTGCTGGGTAGCCACTGCAGTGTGAGCCTCTAGTGTGAAAGCCATAAGTTTGATGCAGACAGCTGAAGGCCAGCCTGAGTCCAGCATGGCCATAACCTTGCTCATTGGCATTTGTTGACTTCTGTCAGCTGTCTCTGTGGCATTGACATAAAGATGGTGATGTCAAGCTATAAACATAGCTCTGTACCAATATAGTGTAGGTCTCTTATTTTATCTCAGAGAATGGCTGGACACTGATAGCTGTAACAGACTAGTTCCTGGCACAGTCTTTTGAATGCATTTTATGGTAATTTGAATATCTTGTCTATTTAAAGGCTATTTTTGGCTTTGGCTTGATACAATTTTAAGTCAGATTAGAAGCTACTAGTTACCTAACTTAAAAACAAACAAACAAAATAAAAAACCACCTCCTAAAATTCTAGCAGTGAATGACACACTTCCAGGATGTCTAGGCCAAATTCTTCAAATCTTCTGAAGTGTACTCCAGATATATGCATGGGCATCCAGTCAGCATACACAAGAAATTGCATGTCTAGCTACAGTTCTGGCACTGGTGCAATGGGTTTGTATGCCCCCATGTAAAACAGTGGCCAACATTTCTCCTCAGTTGCCTCAGTGTAAACATGGAATAGGTCTCTACCATCTTCAGTACCAAATCTAAAGCAGTGCAAACCAGATGGATGCAGTTTCAGAGCTGCATTTGAATCAGAATGCTTCCATTTTGAGTATAAAAGTGTTTTATTTGAATGAAAACTAACATTTCATAGGAAAAAAAGGGGTTTATTTTAAACAAAATTATTATTAGAAATAATTATGTCAGAAATATTACCTTTGCCTGCATAGAGGCAAGTATATATATTTTAGTAATATGTTTAAATTATGTCAGAAAGCATATTTTTGTAATGATTATTAGGGGTTACATGACAGTAGTTATTTCATTATTCATATTCAATATTAACAATTTATTAAACTGTAATAAATGTACTCAGCCTCATCCATTGCAGGCTGAAAGTTAGGACTGTGAAATGTTATCCTTGAAACCTATTAAAGGTGCAGAGTTAGGGGAATGTAAAAAAGACGAGAAAGTTCGGATGATATTTCTGAGAATCTAATGATGATAAAAGAATACTATTCATTAGACGGTATTTTTATTTTATTATCCTTCTGATTCCTTAAAGGTGCCTCGCTGGTCTTTATACTATGCCTGAGATTGTGCTGAAATGTGGAATGGTGAGAAGAGTTCTCCAGACATGGTACTAGAGTGACACTTGGGTCTACATTTTGTCTTGACCTTGCCAGTTGCCAGCTGGGTGACACATCATGTCTTTACATCTGTGCTGAGCTCAGGCTTTGGCTGGTTTGTCTATTTTGTCTCTAAGTTCTTCAGAGCAGGATCTTCTGCTGGCTTGCGACAAGAACAGCTGCGTTATGTACTTGGTAACTGCAGCTCTTGTTTCTTGAATACTTCTACAATGCAAATAAAAATTGTCAATTAGTAAGTATAAAAATTACGTATTCAGAAAAACCCAAATCCCAGCAGCACCACCTCCTCTCCAACAGCTGTCTTCCTGCTGTCTAGCGCAGTCCCAACTCAACATCACTGGCATCCCTCAGCAGTGAACTTTGCAGTCCTCTGTTCTTCAGGTTACTGCTTCCCAACTAAAGCTTGATTTTCTTGGGCTCTGAGCATGTGGAGCTGGGGCAGAGGAGGGAGCGCTGAGCTCTCTGGAAATCAAGTCCTGTATGCTGTACTGTGTCTTGTAGAGTTGGTAAAAGCAAGGTTTATTGGACTAAGCAAAGACATAAATCTGCTGGTCAGGGTCTGCTGTTGGGAGTGCCAGCTTAGTTCCCTCGCTACTCATTTTAAATTAAAAGATGATCAAACAGGAGTTGGTAGTCTCTGCAAAGGCCAGATTAAATACGAGTGCATGTATATGAGCTGGAGAGCAATTGGTCTTTCCATGATATTTAAGAGCAAAAATGTTGACTCCATTTTTTAATGTAGATAAGAGTGCCTAACTTTTCTGTAGCAATTTGGGGGGTGGAAATCTCCGTTTTTCACATCTGAATTTAATAGTTTTTCCTTAGTTTTGCAGTTAGTGACCATAGCATGCAGAACGGAAGTGATACACCTTAAGAATTATATTAGAATGGGGTAAATAGAGCATAGATCACCTGGGTACCAGCCCATTGCACTGTCCTTTAGATCAGAAAAGAGATGTGACTTGAGGGTCTTCTGTCTAAAACATAGTCCATTGCTTTGAAAAAAATGAGTTCTTTGCGGTACTGAAAATATCCAAAGCTGGCTTTTTAGAACAAAGGCTAAAAATTTGCCTTGTTATAAAGTTGATTCTATGGCAAATAGCTCCAAAATCTAGGGGATACTTTTGCTTGTTTTTATTTTATGAGATTATGTAACAGTGAGGAACTCACAATCTCAAATTAATTGATATTTATTCCTGGAAGTAGTTTTAAAGTATTAATTAAAGTATCAATGCCCACTTCACAGGGGCATAGACCAGGACAGGGAGAAGCTAGGAAGGCTAATGGTGCTCAGGATCAAAACTTGATTGTGCATGTGCCCAGAAGCTTGCCATGGCCTATGGTACATCTCCTCAGAAGGAAAAGGGAGGATAAACACCTCTACCATTCCTGAAGTACTCTGGCTAGGAAAATTAGATACATTTCATTTCTGTCTCTATTAAGCTATGTTGACAAACCAGACTATTGACCATCATTCTACAGTATTAGTAATTAACTAGGTAGCCTAATTATCAGAGCTACATTGGCCTCTCAGGAGAAAATGATTAGAAATCCATTTCTACATATTCTTTAAAATAAAAATACTGCACAAAGGCAGATTTTACTGACTTGGCCAATGGTGTGCAAATGAATAGTAGGATACAATGCATTGCTGTTTGAAGTTGCATTTGATAGCTTTTAATAAGATCCCACTGTTTATGGATCAGATGGAGCATAATCTGTTTATTTACTTTTTCCTGCGCAACGCGTCACTTTAATGCCAGTCTGCTGAGACTGGCAGAGACTGGCAGAGTCAGTTGCATCATTAGAGCAAAGGTGCCAGAAGGGATGTTTGGCTCTTTCAGATCTCCAGCTCTTCAGTCCTGTTGCCAGCAGGCAATATTTATTAAATACTCTGAAAACCAATTCAGCCGATTTAAACTATGCTGGCAGGATGAAATTGTATGTGATTAGCAGAAAGAGCCGCTGCTATGAGCACAGGACAGGTCACAGGAATCCTTAAAGTCTGACTGCCTTGCTAACTGCAGGTCTCAGCACTTCACTTTAGACATGCCTACGTTAATGGGCACAGGTAGATCGGAGGTTTTCTGCTTTGTCTGGATGAAAACCAGCTCTAGTTCAGACCTTGTGGAGATGCCCTGCTGGGGGGTAGTAGTCTGAAGGGCAGAAAGCTGCATCTCTGGCTAAGGAGTGCTACCCACTTTATTGCAGAGGTGCTCCAGGGTTGTTCTGGCGTTGTGCTGGATGGGGGCTTCTCCTGTAAGTTTCTGTTCAGGGATGGGATACCAACTATCTGGAGCAGAGGTTATGTTCCTCTTCCTCCTGTGGTGGAGTAGCTGATGGGGCTTTGTACCTCTGGGAGCTCTAGCTGCCATTCAGTGCTCTTGTAATGATGGACAGAATCATGCTGGAAATATTTCTCAAGGGCTTGGAAGAGAAATAGCTCTGTGTTGCTTCATGTCCTTTAAAACTGTTGCTTTTCACTTTTAAGGATGAAAATGCAGCTTGTTGCTGCTCTTGAGGGCATCATTAATCAGGTCTGACTGAATGCTCATCAGTTTAGTAGATTTATGTGTATTTATTGTCATTGTAACATTTCATGTGCAGTTACATTCATTACACGGAGTCCATGCAAACCATGCAAATACAGATTCAAGGCTCGTCAGGTGTATTTCTCCTATGCTGATTTTTTGCAGATTTTTACCCAGCTAAGCCAGAGCGTCTGAGCTGGTTTTATAAATTAAGATATATTTAATATTTATAGTGTTTGAAATAATAGGTGAGGGCACAAACTGAAATAAGAATCTGATTCTGCTCAGCATTGTATGAGTACATAGTAAGAAGAGTTTTACAATCTAAACAAGTATATACAAGGGAATGTTTGTTTGGGTAAAGTCACAGAATGACAAAGTGATGTGTGCAAGATCTCACAGCAGATTGGTTGCAAATCTTGGTGTGAATCTGTAACTCCTGCTTTCTGGGACTCTTCCCTTGTTTCTTTCCAGCTCTTCTTGCCAATACAGAGTTATAAACCATACATGGATACACAGATGCCACAGCTGACAGCAAAGCCAGATCTTCAGCTCATTAAAAAATCAATGTTTTTTCACAATGCCAATAGGGCTACGCTGATTTAACATATATGATGACATGTCACTATTTTTATGTTAAAGTTTTCTAGTCATTTTTAAGATACGGAACTCTAAAGTCAGGACTTCCAAAATTTCCTGCCTAATTTAGGCATTAAATCTATATGTAGGGTGGGAAGTGTATGGCCTGATTTTTGATTGGTGATTCCACTGGGAGCAGTAATTGCCTGAATCCTTTGTAGCTCAAATCACTCATGTCATTGCCTACATATGAATGCGGGTGTTTAACTTCAGGCCACCTAGTTTGAAAAATTTGTCTCAAGACTTGCTGTTGGCTGCTAGATATTTCTGTGTAGCCAAACATTCCTATTGCCTTTGTTCAGTTTACCCATCCTTCTTTATGAGTTTTCTTCATTATGGTGCATAGTTCTTACATTAATTTGAACTTTTGTAAACAGATAACCTTTGCAAAATTCAGTTTAGCCTTTCCATAGGCTTAGAATAGGAATGGATCAGGTTCTATATCTGGTTCTTTATGCCACTGGACTGTTTCTAACTTTAACGGTACAGGACAAATCATCTATGAAAGTAAATTGGCAAAAATGCCCTCATTGAATTTAGTATAATGTTCTCAGGTTGCTTCTGGTTCTCAAGTTGGCTTACTTCTAAAATCAGCGTATTTCTGAGGATGGTTACTTTCAGCTCTGTTGCCAACATCCTTTAATTTTCAACAGTGCTTTGAAATGACCTCACAAGGTGATACAATAACTTTTTACAAGGAGATCTGGAGACTGTAGGAACATGTCGGACTGGTATTTCACTTACATCTGAATGTACTGTGTGACATATTAACACCGCAGACACATCTGCTATTCCTAAGGGGCTGAGGAAACTTCAGTCTCAGGCAGATGCAATACGCAGAGTTGACAGAGCAGACAAAGAATCACCGCAAGTTACTATAGCAGGTGAGAGATGGATGCAGAAGGGAATTGAGCAGGGCTTATTGTGGTGCTGCGTGATTTGCAAAGTAACATTAAGCATGTGGCTGTGTTTAGTGACTTAGAAATAAGGCATAGACAATGATGCACTAAATACATATCCTGAATATAAAGGAGTGACTGTTTATGGCTTAACTTCTGTCACTCTCCCAATAGCTTGAAGTTTGGTTCAGAGTGACTGTACCTCTATAAATACCTCTATAATTCCACTGAGCTTGATCTCATCTATGAGACCAAAAGAGTCATTAAAACCATGAGCATTTGCTAGCCAAGTCATAGTTCTACCTAGAAGTTCTGAAGTCAGTTATATTCTGTGGGATTTTGCGTTTGTTTTGTTTTAAACTCCTAAACAGTTGTTACATGCAGCTGATGCATCTGGCAAGGTTTTGGACTCTGGAAACAGCTTTTGATGCCCGTCTTTTATAGTTGGGTAAATGATCAGTATCACCTGCATTATTTTTTAATAAACAACTTGCTTCTCCTTTTTGAAAACATCTTTAGAGTTTTCAGGTTGAAAGTACCTGAGGTACTCTCTATCTCAGGTACTTCAGGTTGAAGTACCTGATATAGAGACTAATCTTTCTGTCCTCTGCCTGTGTCATGGTTTCTAGTACCCTTAATAACCAATAAAATAAGAACCTCTACTCCCTTCTTTTCCTCTTTCTTGGTCTTGTGTAAAATTCTTATTTTGTACCATGTGATTGCAATTTGATTTGACCATTCATTTTTTTTTTGTCATTATCTTCCTACTTTGTTCTGTCTTAGCTTTTCTTTTGCTTCAAAGCTGCCTAACATTGAATGAGAAGAATAACAACAATTAAAAATGGCAAGGTAGTGCTTTATCACTTACAGCAAATTGAGTTGTTCATTCCAAAGGTTTTGGTGTCCACCAGTTCAGCACCCCTGTACCTGCAAACCATTTCTCACCAAAACCCGAATGCCAAACTGTCTGTAGGTATAGGCAAAAATAGACAGTTGCCTGAGATAGCAGATTCCTCTGGAACAGTCATGTGGTCATGACCTTTTGATAGCTCTGTCTGTGCCAGAGCACTCCAAAATCAGGCTGGCTGCAGCTTTTAATGAACCTGAAGATAGCATGGTTGATAGGCTGGGGAGCAACACCAGTTGGAGGTGAGCACAAGGCTTCTCCCCTTCCCCAGAGAACAAAAAGAACACCAAAAACAAATCTGCAGAGCTCTAACACTGGGTCCCTTGACCAGTTCTGACTGCATCTCTTTTCTTTCCAACAGCAGGGGAATTATGGCTTTGTCTTGATCCAGACACTCATTTCTTTGCTTCAGCTTTGCTTATGCTGCATAGAAGCCTCAAGTTTGAAGAGAAAAATTTCCAAAGCTCCTCAGAAACTCTAGAACACAAAAATCACAGCTGTTTTCAGTGTAATGAGGCCTTAATTCTTTCAGTCTTTTGAAATGTCCTCCATAATACATAAGTTCAGTTAAACCACAGTAATACAGCCTTGTGGATTTGGCAATTTTTAAAGTTTTAAAGTTCACCCACTACTGAAAATTTTCTTAAAGGAACAGTCCCTGACATGACGGCGGGTTGGGCTGTGGTGTCTTGACTGCAGGTTGGATTGTGGTGTCTGCAACTTAAGAATATCATTCAGGGAACAAAACTAGGTGTGCTGTGGGCTAACTCTTCTCCCCTTGATAATACAAACAACTGAATGGAGCACTTTTGCATATCCTGAGTACTTTTGACATATATACTGCACTAATAAAGTCGCCAAATAAAGCAAAGAGGTAAGCCTTTCCTCTAATGGCTGACCTCAGCAGTGAGAAGATGATCTTCTCAAGTCCCATGTAGGAGAGCTGAAGCATGATATTATTCAAGTAGATGCTGGCAATCACCAGTTGCAGCATCAAGGGAGAGGACTGACGGGGTGTGCTGGCAGGCTGGGTCCAGCCCCGCAGGCTGGGCTAGCAGAGCTTTGTGGGAGGAAAGACTTTCTTTGGCTACCACCACTTCTGTTCTGATTTACTGTACCAGAAGTTCATTCTCATGCTGTTGTTAGGGGTATTTTCCTTTCTTACGAGGTGACTTCTCAAAGGCTGCATTCTTACTAATGGTCCAGGGCCCATTTTCTGTCTCCTACCCCAAATGATGCAGCACATGACAAAATTCCCTCTCTCTGTTTGGAGTCATATTAAGAGATATTGGCAGGACTCCAGCCATGCTGCTTCTGCATGTGCTGTATCTGCACTTAATTATAGATTAAGTTTTCTTTTTGATGGCTACCAATCTGGCACATTGTAAAAAGCTAAATTTCAATAAAAAGATGAAGAAAGAATCATCTCTGAGAACTTGCCAATGAAGAGATGTTGCTGTGCATTTGTTGCATTTGTGGGGGTATATCCAGTATTGCATAACGGCATATTAGCTATGAGGCAGTAGCAAAATATGGGTAGCTTTTCGGCTATACAAAATATAAAAATTTTGGTAGAAAAGGAGAGAAATCAAGGGATTGGAATGGTTTTAGGATCAACCATCTAGAGGTAACAGGGTAACATTTAATTTCCTAAGCTATGTTGATCCAGCTTGCTGAAAACAAGTCAAAGAAGGGATAATTTTCAAATTTCATTTAAATTATAGGAAGACCTTGTAAATTAATTTATTGGTACTCAGGTAAAGTTTAATTACAGTATTGAAAGAGAAGGTGGCATCTTTCTCAGTACTGCTCCCCTGTGGGTAACTTTCAGAAACAGATTCAGAACATCGTTAAATCATAGACTCTGAAGACTGAATTGGCTTTGTGACCATTTATAATCCAATTAACAAGAAATAAATAAACAAACACACAAACAATTCCCAAGCCCCATCCAAATTGTCAACACAGACAAAAAAATGCATTAAAGTTTAACTCCCATAAAGTTTTCTTTAATGAAGAGGATGCACTAAATTAAATGCCACAAAATTGCTTCTTTTAGCAAACTGTAGGTATTAGCATATTTAGGATTTGAGATTTTTTTCTGAAGCACCTGATAGTCCCCAATATCTTTCCAATCAATTCCCTGTTATTGTTCTCCTGTTTTTTGCAAAACACAAACAAGAAAATGAAAAGCATTACAGCATTTCATCATATGCAGCAGGATTTAAGGCTGCTTTGAAGAAATTGCACCTCATTATCTGGAAATACAGCTATCCAGTCTGAAAACAGCTCAAGATGATAGAATGCAGCAACTTGTCTATTTAGAAACACAAGCAACCGTAAGTTTATTTCCCTAGTGTTCTGTTCTCCACTGGTTCCCCACTGAATACAGAATGAACTTAAATATTTCTGCCTTGTGTTCAAAACCCTACAGAGGATTTGCTGTATTTTTTTCCTAGCTGTAGTAGGGATCTACTATATTAGGTAGTTTGCAAAGTCATACCTGGACAGTCCCTCCCCTGGTGCCATTGAGGAAACAGAATAAGAGGACTAGATTGAGTGATGACTTTTGGGCAAGTTCACAAAACAAGCTGGGAATGGTGCCAAACCCTGTGACATTCACACTAGTTTCATAGCAGCCAAATCACACTGGCTGCCAAAGCTACTCAAGTGAGCATGTTTTTCCCTACAAGCATCATTTTTTAATAAGAACTTCTGCTGTAATAGTGAACTTTCTAATCTAAGGACACAAAACAGGATATTCTTCTATGTCAGTTGCAAAATTTATTTTAGCAAGCAATTAGAATATCAGCCCAGGTAGATCTCAGACATGCTTGTTCCTTTGATTTAACTTTTCAATAACTAACACATTTCTCCAAATCTCAAGCCTAAGAAGGAGAAGAAAGAAGAAAAGATGCGGAAGAAAATAATTATTTCCTTAAAAATCATCCAGCTTCTAGACAACACAGAGTTGAAGGTAGTATGCACAACTAGATTAATAGGAAGGAACACATGGGACAAAATTGTGTTAAATATTACTTATTGTTCCTAGAATGTGTCATTTGGTCATCTTCAAACTTTTTTACATCCTACCTTCTCCAATTTGAAACTTGAACCTGAAAAGCTTCCTGTTTACCTCTTGGGTTTGTGTTTATATTTGATGTATGCCTCCATATCTGCATCTGCATGCCTGTGTGGGCTGATGGCCACTTGGAGGCCTACTTTTTCAAATAGGTTCCCACCTAAATGTGTACACACTTGAACTTGTTTTGCAACTGTACTGCTAGAAGATGACCTAGGAGATCAAGTTCTTAGTTGCTATAAATTTGGTCAGCAAAGGTTTACTGACCAGACACTGGGCATCCTTCCCACGTGCCCTGGACAGTCCACAAAACCCAGATTATGTGATGCAGCCTTCACCATTGACATAGGGGCTGCGTCTGTCTCACTGATTGTAGAAAAGTATAAATATTTGTCTTCCATAGACTACATAAAGCAGGTAAGTGCTCACCATAATTATGAATGAAGTGCAGCAGCTGAGTGTCTGTACAGAGGTACTTTTAAAGGGATGTACACTTAAATGTGTCTTTGAAGCTTCAACCTAGCTGTTACTTATTTTTTTTATTAACCACCTATACATGTTGCCTAGGTGTGTTGATGAGCTAGTACTTCAAAAATAAAAGATCTGTGATTATAATTCATATTATTATTAATGAAAAACACATTTGACTGAGACAAAGCTTGGATCACCTGAATATGTAACTGTATTATAAGAGATCTGCCAAGAGGTTTGCAGGATTGTAGGCACAAGATGAAGTAATTAATTAAGGAATTACATCCACAAGGTGAAAAGTCCCTAAAGATAAGTATGTCAAGAGCTATTTTAGGGAACGGATCTAAGGTTTCTGTATCTGAATAATTTTATGCAAACCTTCAGTGGCAATGCTTGTGTGTGTGTGAATATATTTTCCCTCTTGCATAAGTGCTCCCAATTCTGGGGTCTCAGATTTTTTGTGACACACTCTGAAAAACTCAGAGGCTCTTCCTAAATGATGCTCTTCATTGAAGTAGCCTAATACACATCAAGAGCAGACCAGCAGTCGATGTGCCTAAAAGCTGCATGAGAGGACCTTTCAGGTGGTGAAGATTAGGGTGAATGTTTGCTCAAGGAAAGAAAGACTGAATGTAGGATAAGAGAGTGTAGGACATGGAGCCCTTGGCTAATGCTTAGGAAGGTCATCTTTTTCCTGAGCTCTGCTTAAAGGCCCCTTTAAATCACTAGAGAAGTTTACATGAAAGATATAACGCAAGCTAACAGAGAATAAGACCTACCAGACTGTGGATTTCTGGACTTGTGCAATAACCAGGTACCATATTTTGATGTCAGTTTGACACAAGTTGCTCCGGTTTTGTGTGATGCTTTCCATTCTTCAGTTCTGATGGTGTCAGAAAAAGGTATTAAAAAATTTCTTTAGTGCGTGGGTATCCTGTCCTCCTATTAGTTATTGTGAAATATGCTATTTGTTCTTTTCACATGATTAAGTGCTTGGCTTAAGACAGATGAAATAGCTTGTCGTCTGCACACAAACACACTGACACACAATGTGATCTCATGTAATACATATACAAACATTCTCATTATTGTTGCTATCCACTTTAGTAACTTCCATTGTTATTAGGAAAAATCCGTATGTGCACTAGCAGTTGCGTGCTTAGTATATTTATTTTGTAAACTCTTCTCTTTTGTTTATTTATTTTGATTTTTAGAAGGAAAAAAGATTTCTTTTAACTTGATGACCTCCCTATTATATTAAACATGCATCTTTCCACTCTTTTTTCATAGTAGATAATACCTTTTGGCCACCAAATTAGAATAATTCCACATTCTAGTCTATTTTAAGTGACATTAATAGTGATCTATGGTTTTAGATAATGACCAGGTTGAGAGGAACATTTTAAGAGGATTTTATACCATTTGTACAACAAGCAAGGAAACAAACACACAAATAAAACAGAAGAAAAAATATTTTATGCTTTTGTGCATATTTCAGTCAAGGCTTCTGCTTGTTTAGGAAATAACTTTCTCCTGATCCTGAGATGGACGAAGTAAGACAACAGGGACAGTGTATGTTGCTTAAACATGGCAGGTGAAAGAACAAATAGTTGTGACCAAACACTGCAATACTAGAAAGCAGAAAAAATAAATAATTACAATTCTTACATGTACCTCTTTTGAATATCAGAGATGTTAGAACATTTGCCTATCTTACGCACCTTTTGTATAAGATGTTTTTGGAGCACTGCTGCTGTTGGTGGTTGTTTTATATTTGGTAATTTGCAGCACACCCAGGTCTGAACCAGGAAGCACTGCTGCGTAACACCATGAGCCATCATGGAACCACCTCCTTGGCATGTGCTTAGTGATCCAGGACCTGTGATCAAAGGCAAGCAAAATGGTTCTATTAACAAAAAATTACTATTGATTATGATCTATATTTTCACACATTTTCAATGGAAGTTCCTGACATCATCCAAACACACTTTTTTTCACCCCAAAGAGTGGAAACCCAGTCTTGGGCTTACAGCCAGGGCTGGGCCGTGAATGTGACATCTCCCTGTATCTTTCCTAGTTCCCTGCAGTCCTTTGCCTCAACTGTACCTTATTCCCTCAGTAAGTTCTGGCATTTTTCCCGTTGATGAGGATGAGACAATCCACTCTAAGTCTCAGCTATGTAGCTCAGACAGCAAAAGGTGAATATTAAAATCCAAATCAACAGCCTCAGTCAGAAAGTTTAGGAGGTGTTCTACAGGCAAGAAGAACCAGGCAGGTTGTTTTCAACAACCCGACTAGCTAGCATTGTAAAATGAGAGCATGAATTTCTGCAGTCACCAAGAAACATTTTGTCCACCAGACTGTCATATCTAAATCTGAATCAGCTCTGTACACAAAAGTAAGCTGTGTTGCCTCCTAGAACTAATTGTAAATTGAGCTCTTCCAGAGCCAGGGAAGTCATTATGACAGCTCTTTGTCTAAGTCATCAAGCAGCCTGTAAAACATGCCATGTTTATGACGGTAAGCGTTGTATGGCTGTAAGAGCTGTTTATCATGCCTGCCACTCTACAGAGGCACCTGCTGACTGCTCATATGCCAGCTTGTAAAAAAGGCATGCAAACAGCTTAGCTACAAAATCTTCCTTTTAAGTTTAATGAAACCAATTTGAACTTTGCTCTATAACCCTGCAAGTAGTAGTTAAAGAGGCTGTCCTTTTAAGAATGTATGCAAGAAAAAGAAGTCCTTCACCCAATGCATCATTGGTTCAAGGACAGAAAATCTTACGCACATGCTACTCTTAAAAAGTCATGCTGTATTTAGATTTAGACCACCTTTTGGTGCTTTGAGCTCCAGACCAAACCTTACAGAAGCACTGCTCCAAGTGTGCATGTAATGAGAAGAGGTGGTGCAGTAAGCCAAAGGTGTGTGTTCCCTGGCATACTGCTGTCAGTAGTGGTTCCAGCCTCCCGCACAAGGTGCTTGCCTTTTGTCCCTGTAGCATTTAAGTGCTGTTAATTAATTAATAAAGTGTCTGGATGCTTTGTACCTCTCATCCCATGCCTTTTATTGTGTAGCACAAAGAAAGTGTTGCTTTACCTTAGATCTCTGCTCTGCAACTGTGCTGCTGGTGCTTCCCCTGTTCTTGCCCACCTCGGTTTCTGGGGTCATGGCAGGGTTCAGAATCTGAGAGAGCCAACACATTTTGTGCAGCAAACATGTTTTAGGAAAAGCGATAAGTGTCCTTGATTCCTGTATTTCATGCAGAAGTGCTTGAGGACACATATAAATATCTGCAAGGAGTGTTTATGGGATGCATAAAGCTCTGTCCCTGGCTTTCATGCTCACTCATCCTTAGCACCTCCAGAATTAAGAGATATACATAATAAATGATTCATTATGAGCGATTATCTCTGGAGATTTTTTTAATCTTATCAAAGCATAGACTATGTCAATCATATGCAAAGTCTCAAATGGAATTACTTCTCATAATCAACCACTCTTAAGTTTGTATCGCATTTTTACCATGTTGTTTTAAAAGAAGATCTCATTCTCAGTGCCTTCTTTGCAAATTGAAAGAAATAAATGATGTATTTTAAATCCATCTCCAGGACTCAGGGCCATCAGCTGAATAGCCTCTGGAGTCTTAGGATTTCCAATAAACTTTCATCAACAGAAAATCAATCACTTCAGGGAAAAATATCTGTATCCCAGTGGTTGCATACAAACAGAAGAGAGGTAATACATATTAAATTAGATGCCTCATCATCTAATGGCACAGTAAGAATGGTGCTGATCTACATAACCCGTTGCAACAACAGCCTGTGACACAGCAAAGTGCACTGTTAGCTTTAATAAATAATAATATTTCTGAATGTACAACAGATTACCAGATAGCCTTTGAGAAAAATTAAGTAAAAAAAAAAGTCAATTAAAAAAAAAAAAGTCAAACTTTGGAGGCTAAAAATGGAAAAGACATCCAACAATTATCAGGGTTCATGGAAACTGACTTGAAAGTTTCCACTGTGAATTTCTAATATGCATGTAGGGACCTTACTATAGAAAACTTGATGAAAAGTAGACAAAAAGGATTTTCTAAAACAACATTAGGGAGTAAGTATGCAGCCTGAATTGTGCAGCTTCCATTAAAGGTAATGGATCTTTCAATTTGTATATCTTCCATTGAAAATGTGCCCTTGATAGCCTAATTTAATCCCACCAAAAGAAATTTCAAACTTCAGACAGAAGCATGCTAAATACTATGCTGTACAAGAACAACTGGGCATAGTCTTAATTTCGTCTACTTGCTTGGTATGTAAGACTAATGCAGAGCACAGCCCCCCAGACAGCATTGCCCAAGCTGGGAGCTGCCTCCTTGCTGAGCCACATGCCCATGATTTTGTGCCCTGCCCTCAGGTGATAACACAGCACCATGGCCTAGGAAATACTCTTGGACCTTTAGCTAGAGTCAAGAAGGAAAGGAGCAGCTGTACTTGACCCGGGTGGCTGGTGCTGGGTATTGTACTCGGCCAGTTTCTCTGCAAGATCAGTCCCACTCTAGTCAGCACGTGGGCTGGTGGCTCTGAAAGAAGAGGGGAAAGCCCCCACTGGGAATTTGTAAAGGAGGAACTTTGTAAAGGTGTAAAAGCACCCTGGGGCATCCCCAGGATGCTAAGGAGGTCTGGGAGACTGCAGACGCCGGTGAGTCAACGGTTGAAGACATGTTTCCATTCAAGCCAGCAACTTCTAAATCTTGTTTTCTTTAAATGAGAAGTGTAGAAGGCAGACACATTTAAAGCAAAACCAAAGACTTCCAGTTCCTTCTGGTGACTGAGGTGGAGTTTTCCTTTTGCACTGTGCAAGTGTGGTAGACAGTAGCACAAGAGACACATTCAAGGCTAGTGCTGCATTTTTACAGGCGTGGAGCAGATCCAGAGATAGGGTCTCTTGAAGGGTAAATTGTACTGAGAGACAACTCCCTTGAGTCTCTGCAGAAAAGATGCGTTTTTTCCCCTGCAAAATTCAGTTACCGCTTATGGCTTAATGTTTATTTCTGCTCAACCTATAGCCTATTATCATGACTGAAAAAGTCCCTACTGATTTGGCAGGACTTTAAACCAAATGTGTTGAACACTTTATTCCTATGTGAAGCTGTATATACTCTATGTACATTCATAGAGCACTATTTACAGTCAGGTCCTACTTACCCCAAGATCCTCTTTCACAAGAACATGCCATGAAAACATTTGTCATTTCTTTAGCTTTATGTCTTTTTGGTGCCAGAATTCATAAAACCAGAACAATTTATTATTTTTTTTTACAAGCAAAAAGACTTCATTTTCTTTTTGTGTCCACTCTCCCTGTAGTAAAACAATGTTTGAAACATTCCTGTTCATATTGTCAAAAAATAACGTACAAAACCAAAATGAGCATGCAAAAGGTCACCAAATCTGGAAAATTTTAGTTCAAAATGTGTTTCCTTAGAAATTTATGAGCAGATCAAAACAAGGTGTCAGAATGACAATACATGTGCTCTATTAACTTTCAGTATAGTAATGGTGTTCTAGCTAGAATTATATCTCATTTTTCAGTAGTTCATTTAAGCCTTGGTACTTTAAATAATTAAATCATAAAATGAAGAAACTAAGGTGGATGTGACTTTGACCTATATTTAAAAAAATACTCCTTTCTTCCATATCACATGAGTATGTCAGTGAGCAATCAGATAAGCAGAGCTCAGTCTGTTCTTGGTGCACATGGTGTGTTCATACATGCAATGAGATCAACATCAAACTCTGTGTCTTTTTAAGAGCTGTGATCTGGAGCCAAAATCCTGAGTAATGCAGGTGCAACTGGAATATCCAGTGATGATTTGGCCACATGTATACAGATTGCCAGAACCTAATATTGGCAAGAGCAAAGAAAAGGTCCCACCTGCATTCTGTATGTGACAGGTGCGACTCAGTCTGTTGATTCACAGTAGCAAATGCCGCATCATTATAATAAACTCTGCTATGTTTTTTGTTAAGAGTCTTCAGGCTGTGATTACAGGGGAGGGGGCGGTGCACAGGATTTTGCCATTTTCCTTTGTGCTAAATACCTTCAATTCTCTTCCAGCAAAGATAGAACGCAAGGGATTGGGAGGTAAAAGATCACAACAAGGTTTTAGATCCCCAAGTCCTGCATGTCGATACGTGTTCTTAAGTCCTGGAATGACCAACTCCCATTCCCAATGGTCCAGTGTAGGACCATTTTCAGGAATCACAGCCTGGAAATGTTAGGACTCAGTGTTTCAAGGGGACATTTTAGGATTCCTTTGTAAGGACACGGTATAACTAACTGCATTTGTGGTCAGATGAGTAGAGCATGAAGCATTAATGAAATGGAGTGATATTAAAAAGCCACTGTCTTGATAACTGTTGTTCATTAATGGTCAGTCTGTGTGGGGAAGCCTCTGACTCATGGACCATATGGAAGTGACTCTGCCTACCGTCACAAGGGTGAAGGGAGACAGGTCCTAACAAGTCCTTCTTGAAGAATGCTACTTTCATATCACAAAGAAGAGCCACCCTACAGCCCTGTCACTTTTCCACTTTTTTCCAGTAGCACTGGAAGGATACTGAAAAAGAGAAAGACCCATTTCAAAGAATGTCATATACTTCCCAGAGCCTGTGTAGCTCCACATCATTCTCCATTGCCTGGTCCATAGGGACCATTGCCTCAAACATGTATGTTAACTTGTGTTGTGGTTATGTTACTACTAAATATTATTAATCTTGAAATTCTGGTCTCATAGAACGGTTACAGTTGGAAGGGACCTTAAAGATCATCAAGTTCCAACACCCCTGCCATGGGCAGGGACACCTCTCACTAGAGCAGGTTACTCAAAGCCCCATCCATCCTGGCCTTAAACACTTCCAGGGATGGGGCATCCACAACTTCCCTGGGCAACCTGTTCCAGTGTCTCACCTCGCTCACAGTAAAGAATTTCTTTCTGGTATCTAATCTAAATCTCCCCTCTTCCAATTTAAAACCATTACCCCTTGTCCTGTCACTACACTTCCTGACA